>JANAVB010011800.1:14191031-14345936 GCA_029216955.1 Iris pallida
GGTATTAGGGCCGTTCGATATCCTAGAGCGAGTAGGAGATGTATCCTATCGTCTCGCTCTTCTGCCGTCGCTAAGCGAGGTGCATGACGTGTTCCATGTATCACAATTACGACGGTATATCTCGGACCCGAGCCACATCCTGGATCATTCGGAATTGGTTGTTGGTACCAACCTTTCGTATGAGGAGAGGCCCGTGTCTATATTGGACCGGAGAGAGAAGATCCTCAAGAACAAGACTATCAGTTAGTCCGAGTTGCTTGGGGTCATCACTCTTTGGGGGAGTCAACGGGAGCGTGAGGAAGATATCCTATCGCGGTATCCCGACTGTTTGACTCATGAGGTAAAATGTCTTTCTTATGCCTCATGTCTTCGATTCCTTGCTTGAATGAGTGATTGCTTGCCTAGTTATAGTTGCATGTAATTAGTATAGCTTGTTCTAGTCTCTCTAACATCTTAATTAAATTCTGAGGACGAAATTCTTTTAAGGTGGGTAGAGTTGTAATGCCTGTTGTTCGTATTACGTATTTAAGAATACGTGTACGTATTTTATCTCGTATTGGCCATGGTTCATCTTGGTTTGGGTTGGCTTGGGTTGGTTCGGCTAGGCTTGATTAGCCTTGGTTCATCATGAACCAAGGGTGAACCCCCTACCTACCACAACCAACCCTATTTATTAACCTCTTCCCATTCTCTCTCCTCATTATTTCCTTTCTTCTTCATTACTCTCCACCACCAACCAAGAAAACCCTAGCCAAGGCAAGTACAATCTTGCTTCATGAAGAAACCCACCATTTTTATTATTCTAACCTCTTCCTTGAAACTTTCTAATCCACATTAGAACTTGTCATTTTCTATTTTGAAGCTTGGATTTTTGTAGATCTAGAATTTAGTTATTTTCAGATTTTCATGGTTTTGATCTATTAAATTCCCTTGTTTTCAAGTTTTGATGGTTCCATGTGGTAGAGAATTTCCTTCTACCCAATTTTGACCTTTGGAAAGTTGGATTTGGACTTGTTTTGACTAAGTTATGGACTTTGGAAGCTTAGGGTTCAACCATGGAGTTCCTGCTGTTTGGAGAAGACAGTGAGCAGTGCGCGAGCTTTTTAGCTTGCGTTACTGAGCTGTGCGCGCTCTTTAGCGCAGCGCAGTAGACTCCATACGCTGCCTTTTGGAGGCGTATGACTCGCATACGCTCGCTTGTGTGACAAGGAGTCGTATGGAGACCATACGCTACCTTTTTGGAGCGTATGACTTACATACGCTCACTTGGATAGCCATGAGTCGTATGGAGTCCATACGCTGCGTTTTGGAGGCGTATGACTCGCATACGCTCGCTTGTGTGACAAGGAGTCGTATGAAGTTCATACGCTGCCTTTTTGGAGCGTATGTCTTGCATACGCTCACTTGTGTGATAAGGGGTCGTATGGACCTCATACGCTTACCTGAGCGTAGGCTTACCTGAGCGTAGGCTTACCTGAGCGTAGCTTGACTTGAGCGTAGCCTGACCTGAGCGTATGACTTTTGCACTGAGCGTATGGCCTTGGCTGACTTGGTCTTCTGTCAGCATGTCACTTGGGTTTTATTTTCCTTAAGCTTGGCTCTTCTATAGCCCTGTATATTGATATTTTATTAGATATTTTATGCCCATTTTATATCCTTATGCCTTTTGTCATGAACTTGATAATCATGAATTTATTTAATAGGTTTGTTAATAATAATTGAACACGGCATGACAGGACAAGCATACCTGACATGGTTATCTCGAATTGCTGTTGCGACGGCTAACGTGACATGACCTGACAAGAATGACTAACCTGGACATCGTGGATGATTGCGTTTGCACAATAAACCAGTATTGTCTTGCATCATATCTAGGATGGGATCCCTGAGTACCACGGTCAGGGATACCTACTGTAATTAACTAAGAGTAATAAACTAGAATAATTCAGTAGACATGAAGAGATTCCCAGCTACAGGCAATCCCGTTATCTGGGCGCATTAAGTGGACTTGTAGCCTACCGACGAGTAGGGCACACTTCCAGCACACAGTCATGTGGTGCATCCTTCATAAATGGACATTCGACCTGGATAACTTGGATGGTCTGCAGGGCTTGTGGCTGTTGAAATAATCTCATTTGCATCTTGTTAGTAACTAGGCCTGTGATAACCCTAGCTAGTTAAAGTATCAAGCCGTACTTTGATTGGCCGTGATTGATTGGATGAAGTTATTCCATCTTAGTCTTATCCTGATCCTGTGCAAGATCGTGATAAGACACGATTATTGATGCTTGCCTTAACAATAACGATCGGGGGACCAGTTCTGTTCAGGCGAAGGGTTACAACTCCGGTCCTTGTTTGGTTTAAGGGTTGTAACCTGGCTCCCGGAGCAGTTCTGTGTCTTTCCTTCGGTTATTGTCTTATTTGTACCCCGTGCCATGCTTGTCATGTTCTATCTTACTTCAGCAACATGATTATCTATAATGTCCTTAACAATAAAGATCAGGAGTCCAGTTCTGTTCAGGCGAAGGGTTACAACCCCGGTCCTTGTTTGGTTTAAGGGTTATAACCTGGCTCCCGGAGCAGTTCTGTGTCTTCTCTTCATTTATTGTCTTATTACCTTATCCATAGTATTTGAGACGAATTTCCATTCAGGTGAAGGATTGCAACCCCGGTCCTTGTTTGGTTTAAGGGTTGTAGTCTGGCTACTTGAATGGTTTCCTCGTACTCAATTATTGTTGTTATTTCTGATAATTTAACTTTACTGTTCCTTACTATATGCTAGTTTTTAGTTTCTAAGTGAAGCCTCCTTTGTGGCACTTGCTCTTTCTGGGGTCTGACCCAGCTGGTTTTGTGTGGCCAGATATCGGAGCAGCTCCAGAGGATCCACCGATCTTCCAGCCAGATGGTGACCACTAGACGGAACCCTGGCAACGAGTGGGTTTCTTTTTGTCCTCCCACTTATTTGTAAAAATTATTCTTTTGAGGCGTTTAGCCGGCGAGCACGTGTTAGCTCGATTGCATCTTTATTTACTGTCTGCCTACGGGCTGTAACATGATTGACAGATCCTAGGGTTGATCATGTATGACTGAACTCTTGCTAGTCCTGGCATTTTGTACGACTAGCTTCATGATCATCCAATATGTAATGTATGGGATGCCTTGCTATTATATATTTGGTGCTCTGACATCTTATAATTACTATTGCTTGCTTGTGATTGAGACAATAGGCTTGTTCATGACCTTAGGAGACTGCTGGCTTGTAGTTAAACCCTCATGTATCTAGACAGCCGTGACCGTATAGTGAGATGGATTCCATTTCATATACGTAGCTGGCTATGTCTGCCCCCGCTCTCCAGTATTCTAGTTCTGGGGCGTGACACTCGTGTCCCCCGCAGCGAGTCCACGTTCTCGTGGATACGAACTAGAAGCGAGAGAGAGAGCTAGAAGACGAGGAGAAACTGGGAAGCGGGGACAGGGGAGAGTTACCTGAGGAGGAGCTACCTGAGGAAGGAGGAGGAGGAGAAGGAGGAGGCCGGAGGAGGGAGATCGTCGGAGGAGCGCCGCGGAGGAGGAGGCCGGAGGAGGGAAATCGCCGGAGGAGCGTCGCGGAGGAGGAGCGCGCAAAAAATTGGGGGGGAAATTTGTGAATGATCGAAAAGGAAACCCTCGCCCCCTATATGAAATATTTAGCGACGTCCTTTTAGGCCGTCGCTAAACGTCACTGATATTTAATAAACGGCGACGCTGCTTAAAATGCGTCGCTATACGTCACTCAATCAGCAACGTGTACCGACGAACTTGCGACGCAGATTCCCATTTAACAAATTGTAGCCGCTAGACGTCGCTATTAGTCGCTGTTAGCGACAAACAGCGACGTCTTAAATAAACGTCGCTAAACCCCCAAAAATTAGCGACGTTCTATCTTGGAGTCGCTAAATACGTCGCTGATATGACTTATTTTGGTAGTGAAAGTTAGCAAGTCACGTACGTGCCCAACTAGTCCTACGTCGACATTAGCAAATAAGCGTACAAACTCGAATATAGTCCGCACGGGATAGCCATGCACACGGCCTTTTGGCTTGTGCCGCGTGTCGCGCACCTCGACCTTTTGGTGCAAACGAGTTACGAGCGATATTAAGACCGCTCGGTCGAAACGGAGATACACTTAGAGTGTCTATCGATAGAAACACTATTAGGCTAACGCTTAGGCATGCACGGAAGATTATTTTGGATTTTCAGGAATAGTGCGAACGACTTAGTACGTCGATGCGATGTGAGCGATTACGCTAAGGATCCGTCGAACGAATCTGAAGGATATGATATCGAATGAATATGAAACGTGATTGTAGGCTAGATCGGATGGCTCGAATCCGAGTGGTGTATGGATTTTCTTGGAAATCATTCGAGCGAAGATTGAGGATTAGAAATAATAATGAGTACGTAAGCGAGGCGATGCAATCGTGCATAGCCTTAGAATGCGTCACGCTTAGTTGGTCGTGACTTCGATGTCCCGAACGAGATATCGTTCGGACAACTGTGAATGAGCAACGCAAGTTAGAAAATGACTCGGAACGATGAATAAAGATGTATGTCTTGATCGAGGAAGCTAGAGGATCGCACTTGTGATTTTGGATTGAGTCAAATGAAATGTGACTTGAGTTGTGGACAACGATATTGAAACTAGCTTGAGGAATAGTGATCGAACTTGATCTTGAATATCGAGGAATTGTGGTATATCCAGTTCGGACAATAGCATCAGTCGCACGACTCGAAATTGGTTGCAAAGAAAGATCGTCAGGTTACGCATATCGTCGATGGTATTGAGGCGTATCAAAGATCGATATGCGATAACTCGGGGGTACTCTGACTCGGCAAATGACGGTCGTGCAAGTGTTATTGTTCGGTTAGATGCTATACTTAGAATTTTGATCGAGATGAATGTTGGATGAAAATGATTGTATCTTGATGGTTACGTGGATAACTACAACGTCAACGATCTTGTCTTGCGCGAGCGCAACTCTAGCCTCGCATATGCGTTGCGTCGGATTTGGGGCGATCGTTCCGCATGAGCGCTGACATGGTGATTCATGTCACGGGAATGATCGAACTCGAAAAAATCAGGAGGCGACAACTTTGATTGTCTCGACTTATCGGTTTGATACGAAGAAAAATTCGAGGATGTTTGGACTTGCGATTGATGAATGAAATAAACTTAAGGATTGAGTAGGTCCAATCCGCGCATCGAGAATGAGTTAGTCTAGACTCAAACAAGAGTTACGTCCCGATGAGGATAATTATCCCGCGGGAGCGTGCATAGTGATTCATGCCCACCATGGATAATCTGACTCGCGTGAGATCGGGGCACAACATATTGTTAAGCTATACGGCCTTATGATCGATTACATGAATTGGAATAGATGACTTCGGAAGTATAAAATGTGAAATTTTGGTTTAGCGATAAATTGTGTCGTAGCATGCTTGACTTGGAGATTGATAGGCAGATTATGTCGAACGTGTTCGAAGAGATAGACTATACGAAATGGCTTGATGAACGAGCGATATGTTCTTGTCGAGGATTAGTTGAACGTGAATTATCGTAGGATGGCTTTGCTGAACGATTCGGACCCCGTGCGATGAATATTGGGATGTGCGTAGGGAATCGATGCTTGATGTTTAGAAATCGGAGTGATACAAGCTTGGGTAGAAAATTCTGTACTATCGATTTGGCTTGACCTTAGGATGGGGTCAGTGTTGATATTGTTGTTTGGGAACTATGATTCTAATACTGACGGATGACCTTAGTCTAAAGACGTAGCCTAGCGGTTAGGCAGATATTCCGGCGTGAAGCGATAGGAATTGTGGAGGCACCGCTCACGAGGCTCGGTTGACATGCATGTATATCAAGGACGCTTGAATATGTATACGATCCGACTCGAGTGGTGATGGCGGATTCTCTATCATGAGGCTTGGCTGAAATGCATGTATTTTGGGGACGTCTGGAATATATGCACGATCCAACTAAGTGATACGTTGAATCAAGTGAGACTTGAGGAACGGGAAAGTGTCGAGAATTTTGAGATCGTGAGTTTCGAAGAAATGTTGATGATCATTGAAGTGAGACGAGTTTGAATGTTGGTTGATCGGTTGGTGTGCTTTACGATTAAGTTAGCGATAAGCACGAGCGTGGCTCGGATTGAGGGAACACATAGGTGTAGTGTGTGCGAGAGTCCTTGAATGTAGAACAAAGTTATAAGTCGATAAGTGTACTCAGTAAGTTTCGAGGACGAAACTTTTTTTGAGTGGTGTATGATGTAGTGCCCCGTCCCGCTCAGTTAATCGGAGGAATCGAAATGCCGACGGCGTTCGGACTTAGCCTTACAACGGCGAATCGAAGACATTGCTCGGTCAAGGCGGCCGCTCGCTCAGGTGGGGTAGTTTTGGTGAACTCGTCTCATCTTTGCCTTTACATAATAAATTGCATGTTTTCAACTTGCACAAGTAGGCTTAATAATAAAAGAGACGAATCCACATAGCTAAAGGAAATAAATCCCGAAGGGTCGAATTGAGTTAGAATATGGAAAGGTCCAACGGTCGACTTAGAGTTGGTGCACGGCGTGCTTTGAAAATGACACTCGGTCCTTCGTCCCGAGGCTTGGGAGAAGGAATGTTGGACTTCGGTGCAAAAGCTAAGAGTTAGCCTAAGTCATAGGCGTCGGCTGCGTAAATGCTCGATAAAGCATGCACACTTCCACTGCGCAAGGCTTGGCATAGCCTTTGCTCGTCCCTCGGGTTAAGTTGTAGGCTTGAGTAAGTTAGACAAAGTTATGCCGGTCGACCTAAGTCATTCCAAGTGCTGTCCCGCTCATTCTGTGGTTGCCAAGTTAAATAGTCCCACGATCCCAAGACCCGTCATATGAGGTATGACTTGGGCGATAGCGTTGCGTAGAACACGAGTCGGTTTAAGGCACGAGCCATGGTTGGTTCAGTGAAAAGTTAGCCACGGTCTGTCGATACTTAAGGAAATATGTTATGTTCAAGTTAAGTTGGAAGGCTATGCAGTAGCCGTTCCCTGAGCTCAAAGAATGTTAAGTCTAAGCAATGGTTAGTCGCCGAGAGGAAATATGTCGGGAATGTAGTTCAATCGTCGAGGCAACCTGGTTTGGGCTCTGCAAAGGAAGTGTGAAAAATGGAAGAAGTAAAGCAAAGGAACTAAAATTATGATGATGAGGCGATGCAGTTACGTTAAGTCTAGAAGTTAGCTTAGGTGCGCGGTCATGGACAACTTGTCGACAAGGACGATGGTTTCTTCGAGCGGCAACCCGGGGCTACGGGACCGACTCGGCCTAGGAAGAAACAGGTTATAGCCGAGCTGGGTATGAAGCAACCGGTAGCTCGGGGACTTGCATCGGGGATCGCTACCAGCGGTGCAAGGGTCCCGAATGCCAGGCTATGTCTAGGATGGCTAGTTAATGCTAGTGACCATTCATATAGATGTGTCGGCACGGGCGGCAATCCGCATGTGTGCCTTTGGATTGAGTTGAGTTGAATGTGTATGCAGTTAGAAGACAAAATGTCTAGGCCTAAGATTTGGCTACAACGAGGGCGGCGTGCTTCGACACGTGATGTAGCGTCGAGTGTTAAGTCGTTGGCATAAAGTTGCATGAGTTAGGCTTGAGTTGTTACGAGTTAAGTCGAGAAGGGCCGTAGGGCAAGTTGGGTGAAGTTACGTTGAGTTGCTGGACACGACCTCGAAATGTGAGGCACGGCCGCATTGTCAAACCAAAGTATAGACAAGACTAAGCAAGGAGGCACTACCTCAGAGATATAGCAGCACAAATCGAGTTCATGGCACGATCGAGTCGTTACGTCACAGAGTATGGCACGAAAGACAAGTATGAGTCAGTATGTCGACATTGCAAGCACAAGAAGGTCTTGAGGCAAGGATAAGGAAGTTATCGGTGCGATGGCACGGTCACACGGAAATGGTGTCTATCGTATAGTTGCATCTCTGATTATGGCCGTAAGGCAAACACGACTTGATAGGTTAATGTTATTGGCACAAGAAGGGTCTAAGGCAAAGTATGAGTTAACGTCATTGTGCAAGCACGGGATGGTCCTCAGACACAAGTGTGGCAAGGCGTCCGTCATAAAACTGATCCTAAGACTAAACTAAAAAGACAATTGATAAGAATGGACTATGTTGCATAAAGTAAATCAAACGTGTTGGTTTTGTATGGGTGGGCGAGGAGCTCATTCCACCAGTACAATTGAGTACTGACACCTACGTAGTTTACATGTGCAGGCACAGGTAGAAGCTCGTGGCACGGAGCTCGCTTGGATGCGTCGAGGCACGGAGTTCCTTGGCGATTCGAAGCATGCAGCCGCATGGAGTCAAGACTTATACGGGACATAATGTATGGACGTCGCCTTCCAAAGCATCCGCTGGCTTAAGACTTGTATTGAGAGATGAGAGAGAGCTGAGTGACTTATAATGTGAGATGAGTGAGCTTGAGAAACTTATAATCTTGGCCTTGCGCCCCATTGTAACCTTTGTTTCAATATCAATAAAGAGCTTCTTTTGTATAACTTGTGTTTTGTTCTAATTTTTGCTGCTATGATTCAATGTCTCTGCATGGTACTTCTCTGCGACGACCCCGTCGCAGCCGCTGTAATCGGACGTTATAGAATCCGCCTTGCACGAGCGCAATCTAGGCTCGTGAGGCATCATGCCTTAGCGAGGACGATCGCTCCTGCGAGAGCGGGGCGTGACAAGCGGAGGTCCACAGGGGGACGATTAAGTATCTTGTCGCTTAGGGCTATTTACGTCCGGTTGACAGAATGACCTTTTCCGTTTGTACCCAAAATAATCTCAACTTTTAAAACTTTAGATTTAAAAGGAATTTGCAATTTTACTAACTATTTTCTTACGACTAAATTGTTTGAATGAATCAAAAGAATTATAGTGTCACGGAATATAAGCAAAAACAAATTGTGTCTAAATATTGTGACAACAATATTGTGATTTCTTTCTGACTAAAAATTCTAATAATGTGATAATATAGTCATTTAAGGTTCAAACATGTAAACCGTTCAAGGAAAGAATATTATTCATTATCACCATATTCTACATATAGAAACCAAGAATGATGGCTCACAGACTTCACATATTTGTCCAACTAAACTTAGTAATCAATATGAATGGAATATGTGAATTGTAAATGTAAAAAGTTACTTTTCCACGTGATCGGAGCAATTTTGTACTTCTTGATTTCGGCTTAGTAATAGCACTTCAGAAGAAATGTCATTTTGTATATTATTTTGAGATAGTTCTTATCCCTTAGCATATTTTTCTCCTTTTCTAACATGTTACAACTTCTAATTGAAGAGATAACATTACAAATATCATGTCCAAAAAATATAAAATCTCTAACAATTCGGACTTTAGAAAATAAATGTTAATTTGCATATTAATAAGAAATATAATTTGAACTGATGCACAACTTATTTATTCTGGCACATCAATATATACTGTTTAAAAATTTTAACATTAAAATAATTCAACAATATTTTGTATGGTAAATATGAGAAACAAGAATTATAAAGATGCTATCAATATGCTAAAAAAAAATCTAAGTCTAGCATATATTTTAGTTAAATAATACCGTGAAAGAAAACATTTAATAATACTATATAGCAGCAAGTATCAAAAATTTTCCATAAATTAAACATTACGTATAAAACAACCATATATCAATATATCCATATTTAGATGACTCTGCAAAATTTTATTCTAGATGCCAAACTCCATATATATTTAATGATGTAAATTTTTGTCATTGATGCGTAGCAATACCTAGTTTTGTATGTAGAGGCCATAATTATCATGACCTGACAAAATTTCATGTCATTATCCATGACATAGGGCTACAAAATAGTTATTAGTAGTATTAAAAGAAAAAGATTCCTCGCAATGCATCAACAATAGAAAACATGGAATTAGAATATGTGTTATAACCTTGCACTCTACCAATGATATGCAAAAGCAACAAAAATAAAATAAAGTAACATGGATTTCTCACTCCAGGTGCCTTATTATATGTTACACCATAAAGAATTACATATGTTAAAGTATGTGCTAATCAATGATTTGCTATATATGTTAGCATAATTATTAGCAACCAAAATTGTGTACATATAAGAACAATAATCTAAATAGAATTATTAAACAAAGTACACAATTAAATGATATATATATATATATATATATATATATATATATATATATATATATATATATATAGACACACACACGCACATTATCCAGGTAATAGTTCAAATCTATTTGAGAACTACCAAAATATTCTATAGAGCAAATTTGGGCATATGAATTTAGATTTAACTAAAAACCTTTTTGTTATGCCAAAAGCTTTTGCAAATGCATATTTTATTTATAGAGATGCAAAATTCTATTTGTTGTAATTGCAAATAGCAAATTTGAACAAAGTAGCTTATCATCAAAAATAATTCATCGATACATGCTACATATTGTTATAAATCAAATTGAAATAGTGGAAAGGCTAAATGCTATAGAATTGACAATATTCTCAAGATGTTGCAATTGGCTCATGATATTGCAATTAATTTGAAAGTGAACTTTATTCATCCATACATGTTGCATATTATTCCTAATTGGAATAGAACAACAAATTCGTTCTGTGCTAACAAGTATAAGAATGATAGTCTAGAATATTTTGTGTTAACATTATGAACAAAATAAAGAACTATTTCAGATGACATGGAACATAATCGAAAATTCAATAGGGATTAGTTATGATTCCAATCATTATGGACTGAAGGAATAAAGAGCATGAGTTATTGTCAAGACATAAATTCTCAAAATCATTCATTCTATCCATATATAAAAAAAATGAAACATACTATTAATCAAACTTGAAATATATCAACAATATATTACTCTAAAAAGGAAAAGAAAAAAACAAGGAGAAGCAGCTATTGTGTTATTTGAATGTGCATGTCTCTATTGGACAACTATGGTGTTGCACATTAAGTGTCCGAATTCAAACTTTGTTAGTGGATGACACACAAGAAAAACTCACTAAGCAAAAATATACATGGATATTATGAATAGCTCATTTGCAAAATAGAATAATTACATTAATTAATCATAACATTTTATATGTTATGTTTACAAAAATAGAATATTAAAATGTGTCCATATATTCAGTCAAGTAAACAAAAGTAGTATGTAATGTTAACTAAACAATACATGCATAAAAATAGTAGACATTAGTCACAGTATTTTGTTGACAAAGTGTTCTTGTATACTATAACAATATGTAACAACAAATAATGTCAACAAAAATTTCTAATAAATTTGAAACCTCAATAATATTGCATTAGAACTTTTATAGTTCAGTCATTGGCATCAAAGTTGCCAACTAATTACATTAGGACATAATTGCTAACATATGTCTACATATTACAATATTCCACAAAACAATTGCCAATTCTAAAATCTTAACAATTACAAAGTAACGAATTCTTTCAAATCCGATATGTAGTAGTATATCATGATTTCATACAAAAAATAAATAAAAATTGGAAAAAAAAAAGAAAATTGCGAAATTCACATTAGGGTTAATATTTTATGGCAGAAAGGGAATGAACTTTTCCATGACACAAAAAATGGAATATGAAAGGCCTTGTATTCTCTTCAAACACTTTCAACACAAAATAAAGCATAAAAATTCTCTTCTAAGAAACGAATGCATTAAATTAATAATTATATTTTTAAACCCAACATATGAAATAAAATGATGTAGTATTAGGATGACATCACATTTGGAATCTGACGTCTTCAATATTTGAAAAAATTATTTAGAATTGTGTTCTAAGAGCGGAACAAACTATATAATTCATCTCTAGATGTTCAATCATATAAAACATATTAGTATATACATAATTAAGCAAGCAATAGCAAACAAGTTTTCGGAATAAGGTCTTCTCAAGCTTACAAAGATATAGCATAAAGTTGTTTAGAGATTAATGTCTAACAACATATTAACAATAAGCGTCATATTCTTATGAAGACTACATAAACAGTCTTACATCTAGTCTTAGCATTAACCTCTGAATTATTTGTATTAGTGGCTAATAGTTCTTACTAGACATATTCAATAAGACGATCTTTTTTTTTGAAATCCCCCACACACACAATTGGGGGGCTCGAACCTTGCCGGCACCTCCGGATGTCCGCTCTAATACCACTAGGCTAGAGAGTTCGGACAATAAGACGATCTATTGATATAGGGACTTTTATATTAAAAAATATATATACAATGATTTGTTGCATATGCTAACATACAATTATATTGTTAAATAACATTCAAAAGATTGAGTAATCCTATGATGTTGAATAATATATACAAGAAAATGTTACTGAATAAATTATACTAAAAATTTGACATAGTGTGTATATGCATGTGAAATATCATGTGTCAAACTTTGTTTAAACAAAACATGTAAAATGAACACATGATCAACTCTTAGTTTATTGGAAATATTTTTATTTTTATTGTTGAAATATGTAATAAAATTAAAGTTATCGGCCTCCGGGGAAGTCGCGCACGAAGCACTGTCCTAAGAGTTGATTTGGGTCTATGTGCGGACTTTGTCCGAATGCACCTAATTTTTTGAGCCTCTCTACCGAAATCTCGTCGTCGCACACAAATCGGAGAGATTGACTCGAACTTAGCATTGCCCAGAAGATAGAAAGAATTAGAATGGAAGTGGATGATTGAAATGGAATAAATTTTGTAGAAGGAATAGACATAATTTTTAGAGAGTGAAATTTTTTTTTCTTCTTGTAACAACACAAAGGAGACATGTATATATAGGAACCATGTCACAAAACCAATATAACAATGGTCTTTCAATATGATTTAATAGGAATAAAGGTATGATAAAGGGTAATAATGTGACATGATAGTAAAAAGGCATCCCAAAATACATATCATATATGATCATGAAGCTAGTGAGTACAAAATACAATACTAGCAAGTATAATAGTACATGATCGCTATATCATCATGGTCTAATATATGCAATCACAACTCCTCAAAGTAATGAACTGACAAAAGAAAAGGGGTAACACATGCCCTGGCTAAAACCACAAAAGTACAAGGATGACAACGAGTGGTATGGAGAAGGAACCCACTCGCGAGCTGCAGCTATTGTCCTACGGGTGAGAGCAATCCAGCGGAAGGTACATCAGATCCTCGGGCTCCTCTAGTCGATCTGGCCAAACAAAACCAGTGGAGTCAGAACCCCAAGCAACAATTACCACAAAGGAAGCCCAAGGTGAATGACCAAAACTCATAACCACAGTAAATACAAAAATATGATAAAATAATAAGTATGGGTCGAGACTTGTACGGTACAAATGCACGCATCTCGATAAATAACAGAAAGATAGACACAAAAATCACTAAAGAGCAAGATAGGACGACGAGCGGTCAAAGGGCATCAGAACTACTTTGGAGCAGGACTATAACCCATAAACTAAACAAGGATCGGGGTTGCAGACCGTTACCCGAGCAAGACTTAGCGCTTCAACCATGCACCGAAAACAAAAGCAAGTACAAGCGTAAAGACAAGTTATGCAACAGAACACGGCCAAGCATTCCTATGGCTTTCTACTTGTTAACTAACTAGGGTTATCACAAGTCATAATTACTAAAGATGCATGTGAGCAACTTTGCTACCACCCACACTGTAGGAATCTGGATCGCCAATGAGCGCTTATTAAGCTATGAGCAAACATCATAACATGAGCAATAAGATAAGCATTAACTGAAAAATACACAACATGTAAGAAAACAAGAAGTGATACAGCACACGAGTGTCACGACCCGCACCCGCTTTTCGAACGCGAGAGCGTGAGCAAGCCAGCTACGTATCGAACGGACTCCAGCCCGACTCGAATATGTAAATGCTGTTACGGCTATGGTAAACTGCCAAATCATGGTAAGGCAAAACTATATCTCAATCCACAATAAGAATAATAAACAAGAATGAACAAGTACGGGTCATGGTTTGCAGTCCACTAGCATGCATGTCTGATTAGACTCCAAGAAATAACATGAGTCTATAAATTGAATCAATAAATATGATATATCATGATGATGAAAGGGAAACACGAGCTGGATGAACTGGATAATAAACATGGTATCAATACCTGAATCCCGCAAGCAATATCTTCACATCCGGACCCCACAAGTGTCATAATCATCCGCCATCCCGAGCTGCTAACTAACTCCACGCAATAACTAACCTGAAGAGATCATCAGGTCCTCAGGAGATATAACAAGATACATAAAAATATGCCTATCTAGCAGTTTATCATACAATAAAGAAAATACAAAAAATAAACAGAAAAAGACCAATCAGCACGAAAATACGACTATACACGACTGGAAGAACCACTACGCCTAAAACGAACTGCTGGAGAAGAACAAGAGAACACGATATCACGATGTCAATGGATAACCAATCGAATACTCAACCCTCGCCCCTAGCGTGGACTCACAGGTTTGAACAACTACTAACCCTCGTCCCTAGTGTGGACTCGCAGGCTAGCATCACCCTCGTCCCTAGTATGGACTCGCAGGTGTGAACCATATACTACTAACCCTCGTCCCTAGTGTGGACTCGCAGGCTAGCATCACCCTCGTCCCTAGTGTGGACTCGTAGGTGTGAACCATATACTACTAACCCTCGTCCCTAGTGTGGACTCGCAGGCTAGCATCACCCTTGTCCCTAGTGTGGACTCGCAGGAGTGGACAGATAACTACTAACCCTTGCCCCAAATATGGACTCGCAGGTTAGCTTAACTACTAACCCTCGCCCCTGATGTGGACTCACAGGTTAGCTTCAAGAATTTCAAGGTACAGCAATTCCGTTATGACTTATTCATCCTATGACACAATGCGACTCAGTCTAAGTACAAGTGATGACACGACACGACCCAATCACGAGTACACGAGAAAACTAATCCAATATGAACTACAAAGCTAAATATAAACAAGGCTATATATAAACTAGCAGGCATGATATACAAATTACATATAAATAATCAACTAGTAAAACTGTATAATAATATAAATATGTATGTAAATAAACTGTAGAGGGAGGCAAGGTATCTTGCCTGGAGGTTGCATGCAGATCCAACAAAATACAGTCAACTGCCAAGCCATGAAGTCCAAGTCCTCACAACTGTCTCCGAAAGCTGAAACAGACATCACCAACATTCTCAGAATAGTCAAATTAGCTAGGATTGTCTGTCCTTAAGTCCAATTCTGGACACAGGGGCAAAACGGTAATTTTGAGCAAAAATGATATCGGCCGTTGGACCCGCTTTGCACCGAAGAACGTGCCAGAGTCAATGGTCTCTAAAGTCATCAAACTATATGTCAACAGGTCCAGTTTTCCGATAGGAACCCAACCGTATGTCCAATTGTGGATTCCGGTGGGCCGTGCACAAAATCGCCCGTTGAATTTGGATCGTGGGGCCCGCAAAACGGCGATCCAATCAACTGTCTCAGAATTGGACCAAACTTGGCATACAGGACCAGAAAAATGATACGGTCCTGATAGTGCAAGTTTCGTCTCGATCTGACGAACGTGCACAAAGTAATTAGGAAATTTGCACAGAGGCCGATACGATAAATTTTGACGGATACGCATCAAATTCGTCGCGCACACGCGACCAATTTTAATTCCGTCAAAGCCCATACGACCACGAAGCCGTTACGCACCTTTCGATGCTTTCAGTTCGCGACCACGTCGCCCGGATTGGTAGGACGCACGTCGTATCGGAAGATTTTCCTATTTTCTATATTTTTAAAAACAGTTTTTTGGTTAATTTGGGTTGTCGATTTCTCGGCGCTTAGTCGATCGAATCGACTTCTGCAAGATTAGTTGTGAAGCCCTATAGGTTGGCTACAACTTCTTTGATTGTTTTTTGAATTATCTTAATGGTTTGTTCATAAACTCTCTTCCAAGTGGGTGTTTGGGTCATCCTTACTGTTTTTCGAAACAGTGGTTTTTGGTCGGATTCGCCTCGATTTTTCGAGAGATTCCTTGGCCATCCATAAATTCTATTTGTTAGGGGTCCGAGTGGGTTATGTAGGCTTCTAGTATGAATTTACTGTTCGAAAACCTATCAAGTGGATGCGATAAAAATCGACAGGGAAACAAGGTACCTGGCCGTTGGCGAAACAGAGCATTGCTCTGCTTACTGTCGGTTCTTGCATTTCGACATGCCGTGGCCGTACGCGGCGGCGCCCAGGGTGGCGCGGAGGCCGCAGGTGCGCGCAGGGGATGGGTCGCGTCGAATATTTTAGGGTTTGAGGTTTTCCTTCTCGCTCCCTGTCTCCATCTGTATATGCAAATATATAAAGAGCGCTGAGTTGAATTCCCAGGGCTCGGCTCTTTGCTGTGGGCTCAGGTGAGTTAGTTGCATGGCATGCAGCCTGGTCCGACTGGGCTTGGCCTCAAGCTCAGCTGGGCTGGGCCGAACAGGCTGGGCTTGGGGTTTAGTTGTTTTTCTTTTTATAGATATATATGTATTCCTATATGTATATTTATATATATACACATATGCATATATACTTATATAATGATATATATACATATTATTCCATTAATACAAATATAATTAGATATATACATCCATGCCATAAATTCGAATACCAACAATGAATATTCTAAAAAGGATCAATATTTACAATATATAATTCTTGTTTCTATACACTAAAATTTATACAAACGAATTAACTGTTATATATATATATATATATATATATATATATATATATATATATATATATATATATATATATATATATATATATATATATATATATATATATATATATAAAAATATATATATAAAAAAAACAAAAATAAAAAAATAAAAATATATATATATAAATATATATATATATATATATATATATATATATATATATATATATATATATATATATATATATATATATATATATATATATATAAAATATATATATATATAAAATATATATATATATATATATATATATATATATATATATATATATATATATATATATATATATATATATATATATATATATATAAATCCAACATATGTTCCTATATGTATACACCACCAAATTCTAATAAAACTAATAATAATAAATTACTGCTAAATATTTCTAAAATAATATATATATATATATATATATATATATATATTAACCAATAATAATTTGTTTTATTTGACAACAACAACAATAATATTAGTAATACTAGTAAAAATCATTTTAATACTAGAATAACCAATAGTAGACATAGTAAATTCATTGGTGAGACTGCTATGCTCTCATACAAATTATCCACAGAAGGGTCTTATAATTACTCTAAGATACAATAGCCCTATTAATAATATTAATATTATTCATAAATACATTCTTTTATGGACCATTTATTTATACCACTTAAAGTGAGGTACGAGGTATACATCTCAAAAATATTTCAACATATACGTCTTTGGATGCACTGCCTCACTACCAGGGCTTGGGTTCGGGTCTAGTCCGGACTAAATTGGTACAACCGGGTCTTCTACAAGTCAATAAATCTAAACAATAAATAATTAAAATGTCTTTAGAGGTTAGGTCGCAATTTGGCCTGGTTTTCCTAATTAGGACACTCCTGTGGCTTGGCATTCCCCTACCATGGCTAAACACTAGTCAAAGCACGCTACTGCACTATCCGTGCCATGATTCCTAGTCGTCTTGTACTTCAAAACTCCACCATGGCCAAAGTCACCTACCGAAATAATTAACTAAATAATTATTTACAAAATTCTAAATTTACCATTTAAATCAAATAAATAAAAAATATTTCAAAATTTCGGGAAGGGGAGCTACAAATCTACCCACCTTAAAATAATTTCGTCCTCGAAATTCTAATCCATAACTATTCCTTAAAAATCAAGGTCTACTATTACCTTAATCTCCTCAAATTTAATCTCTCAAAATATTTTGTGACATTCTTTAGTCATTTCATCACTCCGAATACTTGAGAACTTCTACCCACCTTTGGTCACACTACTCCTCAAAATACAGTCACTAAAGTCTTATGATCTTCCAACTAGTTGCTAATAATTCTACCAACAGGTATCTAGGACTTGTGCCATCTATACTCCCTAATATCTATAAACAACCAAACTCAATAATCATGCAATATTATACTATAATTTTAGAATTTCTGATGAATTCAAGATATCACGATCATTCGTCACCCCGGAATAGGAAGCGACGAGAATCAATAGTACGGAAAGCAAGAAAATATAATCGAGTGCAAATATGGAGTTTTCAAGGACGTAGAGAATTTCTAGGAGAATTTTCAAGGCAGAGTGGATTGAGATTCCTAAGGTTTAGTCAGATGCGTAGGCTCGTACCATTACAGTTACGTAACCGGTACGATATGCTCTGACCTGCATGGGCCACCAAAAAAAACTTGTCACGACCCGCACCCGCTTTTCGAATGCGAGAGCATGAGCAAGCCATCTACGTATCGAACGGACTCCAGCCCGACTCGAATACGTAAACGCTGTCACGGTTATGGTAAACTGCCAAATCGTGGCAAGGCAAAACTATATCTCAATCCACAATAAGAATAATAAACAAGAATGAACAAGTATGGGTCGTGGTCTGTAGCCCACTAGCATGCATGTCCGATTAGACTCCAAGAAATAACATGAGTCTATAAACTGAATCAATAAATATGATATATCATGATGATGAAAGGGAAACACGAGATGGATGAACTGGATAATAAACATGGTATCAATACCTGAATCCCGCAAGTAATATCTTCACATCCGGACCCCACAAGTGTCATAATCATCCGCCATCCCGAGCTGCTAACTAACTCCACGCAATAACTAACCTGAAGAGATCATCAGGTCCTCAGGAGACATAACAAGATACATAAAAACATGCCTATCTAGTAGTTTATCATGCAATAAAAAAAATACAGGAAATAAACGAAAAAAGACCAATCAGCATGAAAATACGACTATATACGACTGGAAGAACCACTACGCCTAAAACGAACTGCTGGAGAAGAACAAGAGAACACGATATCACGATGTCAATAGATAACCAATCGAATACTCAACCCTCGCCCCTAGCGTAGACTCACAGGTTTGAACAACTACTAACCCTCGTCCCTAGTGTGGACTCGCAGGCTAGCATCACCCTCGTTCCTAGTGTGGACTCGCAGGTGTGAACCATATACTACTAACCCTCGTCTCTAGTGTGGACTCGCAGGCTAGCATCACCCTCGTCCCTAGTGTGAACTTGCAGGCTAGCATCACCCTCATCTCTAGTGTGGACTCGCAAGTGTGGACAGATAACTACTAACCCTCGCTCCTAATGTGGACTCGCAGGTTAGCTTAATTACTAACCCTCGTCCCTGATGTGGACTCACAGGTTAGCTTCAAGAATTTCAAGGTACAGCAGTTCCGTTATGACTTATTCATTCTATGACACGATACAACTCAGTCCAAGTACAAGTGATGACACGACACGACCCAATCACGAGTACACGAGAAAATCAATCCAATATGAACTACAAAGCTAAATATAAACAAGGCTATATATATACAAGCAGGCATGATATATAAATCACATATAAATAATCAACTAGTAAAACTGTATAATAATATAAATATGGATGTAAATAAACTGTAGAGGGAGGTAAGGTATCTTGCCTGGAGGTTGCATGCATATCCAACAAAATACAGTCAACTGCCAAGCCATGAAGTCCAAGTCCTCACAACTGTCTCCGAAAGCTGAAACAGACATCGCCAACATTCTCAGAATAGTCAAATTAGCTAGGATTGCCTGTCTTTAAGTCCAATTCTGGATACAGGGGCAGAACGGTAATTTCGGGCAAAAACGATGTCTGTCGTTGGACCCGCTTTGCACCGAAGAACGTGCCAGAGTCAATGGTCTCTAAAGTCGTCAAACTACATGTCAACAGGTTCGGTTTTCCGATACGAACCTAACCATATGTCCAATTGTGGATTCCGGTGGGCCGTGCACAAAATCGCCCGTTGAATTTGGATCGTAGGACCCGCGAAACGGCGATCCAATCAACTGTCTCAGAATTGGACCAAACTTGGCATACAGGACCAGAAAAACGATACGGTCCTGATGGCATAAGTTTCGTCTTGATCTGACGAACGTACACAAAGTAATTGGGAAATTTGCACAGAGGTCGATACGGTGAATTTTGACGGATACGTATCAAATTCGTCGCGCACACGCGACCAATTTAAATTTCGTCAAAGCCCACACGACCACGAAGCTGTTATGCACCTTTCGATGCTTTCGGTTCGCGATTACGTCGCCCGGATTGGCGGGACGCACGTCGTATCGGAAGATTTTCCTATTTTCTATATTTTTAAAAACAGTTTTTTGGTCAATTTGGGTTGCCGATTTCTCGGCGCTTAGTCGATCGAATCGACTTCTGCAAGATTAGTTGTGAAGCCCTATAGGTTGGCTACAACTTTCTTTGATTGGTTTTTGAATTATCTTAATGGTTTGTTCATAAAC
The DNA here is from genome assembly GCA_029216955.1 of Iris pallida. Lineage (NCBI taxonomy): Eukaryota > Viridiplantae > Streptophyta > Magnoliopsida > Asparagales > Iridaceae > Iris > Iris pallida. Next base: position 14,211,719 of record JANAVB010011800.1, read on the forward strand.
ACTCTTCCAAGTGGGTGTTTGGGTCATCCTTACTGTTTTCCGAAACAGTGGTTTTTGGTCGGATTCGCCTCAATTTTTTGAGAGATTCCTTGGCCATCCATAAATTCTATTTGTTAGGGGTCCGAGTGGGTTATGTAGGCTTCTAGTATGAATTTACAGTTCAAAAACCTATCAAGTGGATGCGATAAAAATCGACAGGGAAACAAGGTACATGGCCGTTGGCGAAACAGAGCATTGTTCTGCTTACTGTCGGTTCTTACATTCTGGCAGGCCGTGGCCATGTGCGGCGGCGCCTAGGGTGGCGCGGAGGCCGCACGCGCGCGCAGGGGATGGGGCACGACGAATATTTTAGGGTTTGAGGTTTTCCTTCTCGCTCCCTGTCTCCATCTGTATATACAAATATATAAAGAGCGCTGAGTTGAATTCCCAGGGCTCGGCTCTTTGCTGTGGGCTCAGGTGAGTTAGTTGCATGGCATGCAGCCTGGCCCGACTGGGCTTGGCCTCAAGCTCAGCTGGACTGGGCCGAACAGGCTGGGCTTGGGGTTTAGTTGTTTTTCTTTTTATAGATATATATGTATTCCTATATGTATATTTATATATACACATATGCATATATACTTATATAATGATATATATACATATTATTCCATTAATACAAATATAATTAGATATATACATCCATGCCATAAATTCGAATACCAACAATGAATATTCTAAGAAGGATCAATATTTACAATATATAATTCTTGTTTCTATACACTAAAATTTATACAAACGAATATTTACAATATTTTTGGAATTTATATATATATATATATATATATATATATATATATATATATATATATATATATATATATATATAATATATATATATATTTATATATATATATATATATATATATATATATATATATATATATATATATATTTGGTTTATTATTAGTTTATATATATATATATATATATATATATATATTTTAAAAATATATATATATATATATATATATATATATATATATATATATATATATATATATATATATATATATATATATATATAAACTAATAATAAACCAAATATATATATATATATATATATATATATATATATATATATATATATATATATATATATATATATATATATATATATATATATATATATATATAAACCAATAATAATTTGTTTTATTTGGCAACAACAACAATAATATTAGTAATACTAGTAAAAATCATGTTAATACTAGAATAACCAATAGTAGACATAGTAAATTCATGGGTGAGACTGCTATGCTCTCATACAAATTATCCACAGAAGGGTCTTGTAATTACTCTAAGATACAATAGCCCTATTAATAATATTAATATTATTCATAAATACATCTTTTATGGACCATTTATTTATACCACTTAAAGTGAGGTACGAGGTATACATCTCAAAAATACTTCAACATGTACGTCTTTGGATGCACTGCCTCACTACCAGGGCTTGGGTTCGGTTCGGGTCTAGTCCGGACTAAATTGGTACAACCGGATCTTCTACAAGTCAATAAATCTAAACAATAATAAATAATTAAAACGTCTTTAGAGATTAGGTCGCAACTTGGCCTGGTTTTCCTAATTAGGATACTCCTATGGCTTGGCATTCTCCTACCATGGCTAAACACTAGTCAAAGCACTCTACTGCACTATCCGTGCCATGATTCCTAGTCGTTTTGTACTTCAAAACTCCACCAGGGCCAAACTCACCTACCGAAATAATTAACTAAATAATTATTTACAAAATTCTAAATTTACCATTTAAATCAAATAAATAAAAAAATATTTCAAAATTCTAGGAAGGGGAGCTACAACGAGCTATTGAGGTGATGGGCCCACGCCAATCGGGGTTATCCATGCCTCTTGATCCCTCAGTGATCGGAGCTGTTGGTTGTCATGCCCCGCTTCCGTAGGAGCAATCATCTTCGTTAAGGCGTGATACCACACGAGCCTAGATTGCGCTCGTGCAAGGCGGATTCCATAACGGCCAATTTCAGCGGCTGCGACGGGGTCGTCGCACAGAAGTCCCAAGCAGAGACATTGAACACGCAGCAAAAATTTAGGACAAACACAAGTTATACAAAGAAGCTCTTTATTGATATTGAAACAACGGTTATATTGGGGGCACAAGGCCAAGATTACAAACACTCAAGCTCACTCTTCTCACTTTACAAGTCACTCTGCTCTCTCTCATCTCTCGATTATAATGCTTGAGCCAGCAGAAGCTTCGGAAGGCGATGTCCATACATTATGTCCCGTATAAGTCATTACTCCATGCGGCCGCACGCTTCGAATCGCCAAGGAACTCCGTGCCTCGACGCATCCAAGCGAGCTCCGCGTTACGAGCTTCTATCTGTGCCTGCACATAAAAACTATGTGGGTGTCAGTACTCAACTGTACTGGTGGAATGAGCTCCTCGCCCACCCATACAAAACTGACACGTTTGATTTATTTTGTGCAACATAGTCCCTTCTTATCAATTGTCTTTCTACTCTTGCCTTAGGATCAGTTTTAGGATCGACGCCTTGGCCTATTCTGTGTCGCTAGACCATCTCGTGCTTGCGTCAACAATATTAACTCATGCCTTGCCTCTAGACCCTTCTCGTGCCAACAACGTTAACCTATCAAGTCATGTTTGCCTTACGGCCCAAATCAGAGATGTAACTACATGATAGACTCCGTTTTCGTGTGACCGTGATACAAACCCTTGTCGAGGCCGTACCTCGCAACTCAGTCAGACTTAACCATATCACCGCCTCGCGGCCCTTGCTACTTTGATCACCAACCGACCCAATCAAGACTTGTGGGTTAAGTGTCACTCGACCGACTTTGCCTTGCGGCATCTCCTGACTTAAACTCAAGACAACTCAATCATAAAATGCAACTTATATGCCGATAACATAAGACTCGATGCCACATCTCGTACCGAAGTACGTCACCTACGTTGCAACCAAATCTTAGGCCCAATATTGTATTCAAACTATACACACACATTCAACTCGACTCCTTGATATAGTGCACTCAAGACTCGACTCAATCCAAAAGCACGCTCGCGGATTGCCGCCCGTGTCGACTCATCTATCTGAGGTCACTAGCATGACAAGCTATCCTGGACTATAGCTTTTGTTAGCCGGGGCCCTTGCAACGCAAGTAGCGAGCCCCACTGCAAGTCCCCGCTTAACCCGTGCTATCACCCTATCATCCAGCACAGCTATACCGTGTTTCCTCCTAGGCCGAGTCGGTCCCGTGGCCCCGGGTTGTCGCTCAAGAAAACTCTCTCCTTGTCGACAAGTTGTCCAATGACCATGCAAGACTCGACACAAACTGACGTCTCACACAGTCATCCTTCTTTCAGTGTTACCCTCTCTTCCAAAACCAATATCAAGCCTTCTATCATTTGAGACCCCTCGACGGCCCACGGTCGCGAGCATTCTTTCCATGTTACCATATCATTTTATTCAACTCATGAATGCTTATTCGATAGTGTCACGACCCGCTCCCAGATATACGGGTACGAATACATGGGCCACGCCCAGCCTACGCCGCAGTATCGGCGGTAGAGCGCTGTCAAGTACCCTAAACTAACTACAACATCTAAAGATCCATAACTAGAAATGTACTCATGTCACATCACGAAAACTAAGAAAGCTATGACAAGAAATAATAACAATATCACTAGAACAACTAGAATTTACAAGAATCATAAGACAGAAAATAAAGAAGGAACAACAAGACTAACTAAGGATAACTACCAGGCAACTCACATAGAAGAATAGTGAGATCCACCTCAGCTAGCAACATCATGAAGTCCAAAACTGAGGGCACAACTACTCCTAAAATTTTGTCAACATATCCAGTCAGGATGGAACGAGCACAAATCTCAAATAACAGTTTTAATTAGACGATATTGAAAATATAGCAGTAAATAGAAAGAATATAAAAGAAATCATGAAATGTACATGTGAGTATCATAGCAAGGTAAGCTGTAAATCTAGAGCTAGAACAAGGCAAGTAAAACTGATCATGGCATGTACAAGAATCAAGAATCATCTATCTAAGTGTGTGAGTACTAGTTTCAATATGTGGCCGGCTTGGGTCTGCACAAGGTCTACTGGCCTGGTTAATCATACGTGGGGTGTATGATTAACACTCACAAGATCTACAAGAATAACAAGGTAGATAATGACCACACATCTACACTAATACTCCCCGTCCCCGACTAGTATAGTGGATCCAACCATGACACATCATGACACGCGATTCTCTGAGAGGGTAGCTAGCCTTCGCAGGAATCGTGTCTATATAATGCACAAGGAACAAGAAAGACTTGCACAAGATATACCAAGGAAAGCGAGGAATAACATCTCATGAAGGGATCCAGACAAATACCAATCCGTGTGAACAATGTGTCAAGAGAACAAGGGTATCTACACTAAATACAAGAAACATAAACGATATCATAAAACAGAAATATTATCAGAGAATGTACTCGCCTGTGATGTGATGGATAAGTCGACTGAGTCCAAGAACAGTACCTCGAGGACCTATAGATGGAATACTGTATCAAATAAGGGTTTGGAAGTAAAATTAAGTCATACTAAGTCAAACTAGATCAAGACAAGTCAAACTAGGTCAATCTAAGTCAACGGTTGACTTACAGTTGACTTTCGGTCAACTGGTCAACTCCGATCAACCCTAGGTCAACTCTAGGTCAAACTTGACTAACGTTGACTAATAGTTGACTTTGGGTCAACTGGTCAACTTCAGTCCAGTTGTAGTCAATTTTAGGCTACTGTTGACTTTTGGTCAAAAAAATAACTGTGGTCAACCAAGGTCAAAACTAGTCTAACTTAGGTGAATATTGACTCTACTTCGACGTTCAGTCAAAGCAGTCAACCATGGTCAAACAGGGTCAAGGCTAGTCTCTATAAACATCTACAGGGTCAACACATTCAATTTCAGTGGTTGTGAAATCACTGGAATCGATGGATCTCAAAATACCACAAAAGAAGAAAGATTATAATAATATGGTGAAAACCTACAGATGTTGTCGGATGGTGAAACAACCATTACCAACGTATCCAGAATGGTCAAATTAGCTAGGATAGCCTATCCATAAGTCCAATTTGGACATAGGGACAAAAAGGTAATTTCGAGTCAAAACGGTGTCCGTGTCGGACCCGCTTTGCACCGAAAAATGTACCGAAATAAAAGTGCACTAAACCTAACAAATTATATGTCCACGAATTTAGAGTGACGATACGAACCCAACGGTGTATCCAGAATTGGATTTCGTTGACCCGATCTCAAATTGGTCCGTTGACCAGGACATTGAAATCCGATTTGCACGAAAAAGCGTATCGGAGCCAATGTCCTCAAAACTCAGTAAATTATATGTCAACGAGTTCAGAATGACGATACAAACTCAACGGTATATCCGGAATTGGATTCCGATGAGCCGAACTCAAAATGACTCGTTGACCAGGATATTGGTATCCGACTTGCACCGAAATGCGTGTCGGATCCATGTCCACTAAAACCCAGCAAATTACATATCGAAGAGTCCAGAATGACGATACAAACTCAACGGTATATCCGAAATTGGATTCCGATGAGCCGGTGTCAAAAATTCTCGTTGACCCGGACTGTGAGGCCTACTTTGTACCGAAATACGTGTCAGGGCCCACGTCCTCCAAATCTAACAAACTTTATATGAAAACGTGCCAGAACGATGCCACGAGTCTACTGGTGGTGTCAAAAATTGAATCCGGAGTCCCGGGTTGAAAAATGGAATTTAACAAGTTGGAAATTACGAATTCGGACGGCCAACATTGGCGTCGAATTCAACTAATCAAACGTGCTCACAATGAAACGAAACTTTAGAGGTAGGAAGAGGGTTATACCAGATTCGCATAGGAAGAGGTAGCACATCAGACGGAGCTGCGATGGAGGAGATACGAACCGACAAATTTGGCTCCGCAAAATTGTCCAAAATATACACAATTTAAACGGTCAACTTGGTGGCCGGTTTTGATGTATCAAACGACGAAATTAACGGATGAAATTTGGGAGGGATGAAGGGGTATACACCAAGATTTAGACGGAGCAAAGAAATCATCGATCCAATAGTCAGATTTCTCGACAAATGTGCACGAAGTTGCTGCGACGAGGCACCATTTTTGGATCTCGTTCGCGCGCGCGTCGACGGGATTCCGTGCAAAACGCAAGAATCGCCTATACGTCGCGTCGGGGAGGAAGGTGGCGCACCCAGGGGGGTCGCCGGAGTTCACCCAGCCGATGGGGGGGCCGACCACGGCGGCGGCGGCCGGCGGCAGCTCCCGTGCGCGCGGCTGCTCGATCATTTTCGGCCGGCAGCAAGTTCGCTGCTGCAGCTGCAGTTGCAGCTGCTGCGCGCTACTGGTGGCGGCACGACGGGGCGGCCACGACGAGCGACGAGGGCGGCGGGGGTCGCACGGAGGATGGTGATGGTGGTGGTGGTGGTGGTTGAGTGGCGGTGGTGATTGAGTGGTGGTGTTAATGGTGATGGATGTGGTGTGGTGATGGTGGTGATGATGATGTAAAGGAGATGATGATGAAGAATGGAGAAGGAGGGGGAAGCTGGTGGCTGTGTCGGCCAAGGAAGGTTGGAGTGGTGGTTGTGCTCGGGGGGAGTTCGGCCATGGCTGCTGTATGGAGCTCGGATGGAGTGGGCTGGGAAAAAAGAGAGAGGGAGAGAGAAATTTAATTTTTGTGTGTGTGTGTAGATGTTAAGGAAGGAGAGAGAGAGAATTAGAATAGAGAGAGGGGGAGGGTGTGCTGCTTGGGTACAAGGGGGGTATGTGAGGATGTGAGGTGAGAGATATTTGTGTGTGTGAGTGATGAGAGAGAGAGAGAGACAATATTATATATATATATATATATGTGTATATATATATATATAAAAGAGAGAGAAAAAGATATTTTTTGAATAGAGAAGAGAGAAAAAATTATGTAGGGTGTATGGGTAGTCACGAGAGGACAACATGGAGCTTGGGTTCGGGTTCGGTCGAGCCGGGTAGGGTCAAAATCGGACATGGTGTAATATTTGAATTAAAATAGGTATTTATGATCTTGGGTAAATAAGTAGTATGTGGGGGCTCAAATAAATGGGACACAAGTGTCATACGGGTAGTAGGCTTCGTGTGGGCCATGTCCATATTTGGGTTCGACTAGGTTGGGTCGATGTTGGGTCCCAAAATTAAATTGGAAGTCAGGTCACAAATTATTGTAGATAATTAATTTGCCTAAATTGACCCAAAAATTGTGCAAAGCAAATGAAGCACAAGATGGTGTGTCTGAGTGGGACACGAAGGTCATGGGTGTAGGGCGTCTCGAGTAGATCAGGTATGACAAGTTGGTTTCGAGAGAATGACTAGCCTTGTGCTCTTAAATTAAAAGTCATGGTAACGTGCTTATGAGGGTCAAGGAAAAGAGTGGGAAATCAATTAATAATTAAATGGTCTAAATTGACCTGAAGTTGTACAAAGCAAAAAGAGTATAAGAGAACAAGTTTGGATGGGACATGATATATCAACGTGAAGGTAATCTTGTCTACTACACACTGATAAAGGAAGTTTCCAGAGATTGGCATCCCTGACACTCCAGAAGTCAAAGTCACGCTAAAGAGCATTTAATCAAATAATAATCAAATAATAATATCTATTGCAAATAATTGATTTATAAAAATAAAAAAAATAAGCCCTAAATTCAGGGGGCTTACATCCTACCCACCTTATAAAAATTTCTTCCTCGAAATTAAAAATCATCTAATAGGTCAAGCTAAAACATGCAACTACTATGGCTACAGTACCCAATCTGCTACCCTTGTGATCATCTATGTTGTTTCTCTCTACAGGTATTTTGGTTCAGGTTCAACAAGCTTCTTCCATAAAAACTATGTCTATTTTACCCCTAAGAATCTTCATATCAATAAGAACCTTTACGTATATTCTAAAATATAGGTCATCCTCGAGATACTATATATATATCAACAATGATTGACCATCAACCAAAATTCCAATCTCAATAGCAATTTGTTTGTTTCCTTATCCCATCCTAAGTATCTTTATCCTATTAATCACAAGCTCCTTGAAATAATACATTCAAAACCTATTCTTGGCATTGAGCCTTCTCTCTTTTTACTCAAGAACTCCTGAATATAAATCCTCAAATTCAAATTCTAAATTCATTTACCGATTTATTTATTACCCATGTACATATGTCCTTGGTTTGTTCCTGCTATCTTTCGATCTTGCACGCAATGTTATCTCCTTCTATTTCATTCTACATATCGATCTATCCTCCAATCATAAGTAAATGGCTTATAGATAACCAATAATCACTTGGTCATTAAGTCATACAATGCTCAACCCTCGAACCTAAGCACAAGATTCTAGTCCTTAATCCGTAGTCACAAACTATAATATTTCATTATTCCATCTTAGATACCTTATCATCAATCTATACTATCAAACTAATCGTCCTTAATGGTTTTCTAAGTCCACTATAGTCAGTCACTCATATCTGTCCTATAAGCTTAACCCAATAAATCCCTAGGAAAAATATACTCATCATAATCACACATAATAACATATTATAGTTACACTACAGAATCTGTTAACAATGTCTGGCTATCCAATCATCAAAAATAGAAGGTAACAGGGGCCTAAGACTGGGTCTAGCAATCCATATCAATATTCAGACAAGGTAAGGGTCAAGCAAGGCAGAAAAGATTGTCGAAATATTTTCAAGAATAGTACGAGGCCAACGAGATGCATAGGACGTAGTCGAAGTAAAACTCAAGAACCATATACCTCCGTAATTACGTCACATGAAGTTACTATCGCGCTAGTGTGCATCTAGCTGCGATTAACTTTCTTGTTCCATAATACAACGGATGGCTGCAGTGCACAGCTGCCACGCCAGATAATATAGGTTCCTGAACTTAACTTGGCTAATATCCGTAAAATATTTTCAAACAATTTTTGCAAAATAAAGGAGGAGATGTTAGTCAAAATGCTTAGGGAGTGGTCCAAGTAGAATTCGAGAAACGTATTTAACCATGATGCCGTTATTCGAAGTCATGCCTCGCCAGTATTTCTCTGGATGCAAACTTCTGATTCCGTAATACAAGGATAAATATACTTTTCGAACCTTCCTTGAATCAATCCATGAGGCACCTTCAACAATTACTGGGAAGGACAAGAAGAATTATCCAAGAGGCTAGTGAAGAAGAGTTTAGTCAAATCATATGAAAGATGGAACACAAAATAATCATGTCGAAAAAATCCTAGTTAGGCTGTAGATAGACAGAGTTAACCAAGACGGAGAAGAATGATGATAAGAATTATTCTTGATCATCCGGTCATAACGAAGTGATCCGATTTATGATAGTCTAATAACCATACATGTCTTCCTGAAATTATGTTGCCAGAATTTCTGCCACGCCAGTAAGCATAGCTGCAATAAACGATGGAGTCCATAACTAAGACATATACCCTAAAATAATGTCATCTGGAATTCTTACCACGCCAACCGGTATGGCTGCAAGAAAATCCAAATTCCATAACTATGATAGTATATCCAACATCAGGCTCCACGTCCCTGTCGTGCTAGCTAGTATGACTGTGATAAATTCTAAACTCCATAAATAAAGTAGACATTTATCGTTCTCATCAAATATGTTTATCATAATATCTTAACTCAATTCATAAAAATTGATTTAGATACAAAGTCAAAGTCAACAACGAACGAACATCAAGATTCAAAATTCAACGACGAATCAAGGATAACTAAATGGGAACTAGCGAAAACAGATTCCGATGCAGGGTTTAGAAAAAATTCTCAGGAGAAGTCCCAAAGGTACTATCTAGGTCAAGATTGAAAGTTCTGGAATATAATCTAAATCATCTCAACCTTGATATAAGATTGGCAAATCATATTCTCGTCTCAACCTAGAAGATATATAAGTTCAACTTATACCTTCCCTCTAGGGTCCACAAACTCATTCCAAGAAGAATAAAGTTTGATACGGACAATTATTTCAAAAATCAAAACTAATAGAAACAAGTGGGAAAAAGGTTTGAAAAGCTTTCGAATAAGATTCCCAGGGTCATCTCTGTAATCTACCAAGAGTTCCTAATATGTGACTGAGTACCAAAATCCTAAAATATTCCATGACTCAACCTTAATCCTAGGGCAGGCTCGTAGTAGTACAGATAAGCTCAAGCACTACCACGACTTCGCATTAACTGCAAAGACTGGCCTGCATGGGCCACCACAAAAACGTGTCACGACCCGCACCCGGATATACGGGTACGAATACGTGGGCCATGCCCAGCCTACGTCGCAGTATCGACGGTAGAGCGCTGTCAAGTACCCTAAACTAACTACAACATCTAAAGATCCATAACTAGAAATGTACTCATGTCACATCATGAAAACTAAGAAAGATATGACAAGAAATAATAACAATATCACTAGAATAACTAGAATTTACAAGGTTCATAAGATAGGAAAATAAAGAAGGAACAACAAGACTAACTAAGGATAACTACCAGGCAACTCACATAGAAGAATAGTGAGATCCACCTCAGCTAGCAACATCATGAAGTCCAAAACTGAGGGCACAACTATTCCTAAAATTTTGTCAACATATCCAGTCAGGATGGAACGAGCACAAATCTCAAATAACAGTTCTAATTAGACGATATTGAAAATGTAGCAGTAAATAGAGAGAATATACAAAAAATTATGAAATATACATGTGAGTATCATGGCAAGGTAAGCTGTAAATCTAGAGCTAGAACAAGGCAAGTAAAACTGATCATGGCATGTATAAGAATCAAGAATCATCTATCTAAGTGTGTGAGTACTAGTTTCAACATATGGTCGGCTTGGGTCTGCACAAGGTCTACTGGCCTGGTTAATCATACGTGGGGTGTATGATTAACACTCACAAGATCTACAAGAATAACAGGGTGGATAATGACCACACATCTACACTAATACTTCCTGTCCCCGACTAGTATAGTGGATCCAACCATGACACATCATGACACGCGATTCTCTGAGAGGATAGCTAGCCTTTGCAGGAATCGTGTCTATGCAATGCACAAGGAACGAGAAAGACTTGTACAAGATATACCAAGGAAAGCGAGGAATAACATCTCATGACGGGATCCAGACAAATACCAATCCGTGGGAATAATGTGTCAAGAGAACAAGGGTATCTACACTAAATACAAGAACCTTAAACGATATTATAAAACAAAAATATTATAAGAGAATGTACTCGCCTGTGATGTGATGGATAAGTCGACTGAGTCCAAGAACAGTACCTCAAGGACCTATAGATGGAATACTGTATCAAATAAGGGTTTGGAAGTAAAATCAAGTCATACTAAGTCAAACTAGGTCAAGGCAAGTCAAAGCAAGTCAAACTAGGTCAATCTAAGTCAACGGTTGACTTACAGTTGACTTTCGGTCAACTGGTCAACTCCGGTCAACCCTAGGTCAACTCTAGGTCAAACTTGACTAATGTTGACTAACAGTTGACTTTGGATCAACTCGTCAACTTCGGTCCAGTTCTAGTCAATTTTAGGCTACTGTTGACTTTTGGTCAAAAAAAAATCAACTGTGGTCAACCAAGGTCAAAACTAGTCTAACTTAGGTGAATGTTGACTCTACTTCGACGTTCAGTCAAAGCAGTCAACCATGGTCAAACAGGGTCAAGGCTAGTCTCTATAAACATCTACAAGGTCAACACATTCAATTTCAGTGGTTGTGAAATCACTGGAATCGATGGATCTCAAAATACCACAAAAGGAGAAAGATTATAATAATATGGTAAAAACCTACAGATGTTGTCGGATGGTGAAACAACCATTACCAATGTGTCCAGAATGGTCAAATTAGCTAGGATAACCTATCCATAAGTCCAATTTGGACACAGGGACAAAAAGGTAATTTCGAGTCAAAACGGTATCCGTGTCGGACCCGCTTTGCACCGAAAAACATGTCAAAATAAAAGTGCACTAAACCTAATAAATTATATGTCCACGAATCCAGAATGACGATACGAACCCAACGGTGTATCCAGAATTGGATTTCGTTGACCCGATCTCAAATTGGTCCGTTGACCAGGACATTGAATTCCGATTTGCACGGAAAAGCGTGTCGGAGCCAATGTCCTCAAAACTCAGTAAATTATATGTCAACGAGTCCAGAATGACGATACGAACTCAACGATATATCCGGAATTGGATTCCGATGAGCCGAACTCAAAATGACTCGTTGACCAGGATATTGGTATCCGACTTGCATCGAAATGCGTGCCAGAACCAATGTCCACTAAAACCTCGCAAATTATATATCAACGAGTCCAAAATGATGATACGAACTCAACGGTATATCCGGAATTGGATTCCGATGAGCCGGCGTCAAAAAGTCCCGTTGACCCGGACCGTGGGATCCACTTTGCATCGAAATGCGTGCCAGGGCCCACGTCCTTCAAATCTAACAAACTTTATATGAAAACGTGCTAGAACGACGCCACGAGTCTACTGGTGGTGTCAGAAATTGAATCCGGAGTCCCGGGTTCAAAAATAGAATTTAACAAGTTGGAAATTACGAATTCGGACGGCCAACTTTGGCGTCGAATTCAACCAATCAAACGTGCTCACAATGAAACGAAACTTAAGGGGTAGGAAGAGGGTTATACCAGCTTCGCATAAGAACCAGTAGCATGCTAGATGGAGCTGCGATGGAGGAGATAAGAACCGACAAAGTTGGCTCCGCAAAACTGTCCAAAATATACACAATTTAAGCGGTCAACTTGGTGGCCGGTTTTGATGTATCAAACGACGAAATTAACGGATGAAATTTGAGAGGGATGAAGGGGTATACACCAAAAATAAGACAGAGTGAAGAAATCGTCGATCCAACCGTCGGATTTCTAGAAAAACGAGCACGGAGTTGCTGCGACGAGGTGCCATTTCTGGATCTCGTTCGCGCGCGCGTCGACGGGATTTCGTGCAAAACGCACGAATCGCCTATACGTCGCGCCGGGGAGGAAGGTGGCGCACCCAGGGGGTCGTCAGAGTTCGCCCAGCCGATTGGGGGGCCGGCCACGGCGGCGGCGGCCGGCGGCAGCGCCCGTGCGCGCGGCTGCTCGGCCATTTCCGGCCGGCAGCAAGCTCGCTGCTGCTGCTGCAGTTGCAGATGCTGCGCGCTGCTGGTGGCGGCACGGCGGCACGGCCGCGGCGAGCGGCGAGGGTGACGGGAGTCGCGCGGAGGATGGTGTCATGACCCGTTACCCAAATTGTTGGGCCGGGCCGAGCCATGTCCAGCCTACGCTTGGTTAAAGCGTGTTAAGCTGTTCTAAGAATAGACAATAAAGGATCTAAGCTGCTAACAGTTCTAAAATCACATTTAAGGGTTCATCACAATACAACATCTATAAGCGAAAGTAAACAAGTACAGACTTAATAATACACTTCCAATGTATCTAACTGTAGACAAAGTCCAATATCCAAATATAAGTACAGACCAAAGTCTAAGTCTCAAAACACATGAAAGATAACTAAGCAAGGTTCTCCGCTGGGGCCTCTTCTGGAGCTAAGGCCAGGTCCTCAAAATCAGTGCCAAAATATGTAACACATAGCATTTTTTTCTCTAAATGTGAACCTACAACGTTATCCTGTTAGGACGGGAGCAAGTACAACCTCTACAACAAAAGTACTGAATATATAATGAAAGAGATGTACAACAAGAAACATGGTGTGATAAGTCTATAAAACAGGAAATACTGGAAACATGGCCTCATGGTACAACTGGGACCACAGTATCATAGTAACATAGGGAACGTGGCATATCTGGAATCATGACATGACTGGAATCACGGTAAAATATATTTGTCAAGGTGACACATGTATATCTAATGTTTAAAACTGGAGCAGGTACGTGATCGGTCAATATGTGCACAAGTGCTGGGGGCACATGTAATAAAATGTACTTCCGTACAAGTCACAAACGATAGATGTACATACGCACAAATCTGCGGGGTAGGCCTACGACAAGATATGCATATAAAATACTACCTTATTCGGTACATAGTCACGGTAGAAGGGGCATGATCACGTACTCAACTATCAGTTTCCCCATAACCCATATTCATTCATGTGAGAGATACGAGAACAGTAAAAACATGTAAGAGATACTGGGAGTAGTATAAGCATGGCAGGTACTGGGAGCAGTATGAAACATGTGAATACTCCGAGTAGTATAAAGCATAGTGAAACATGTACTGAGAACAAGTAAGAAGCATGTGAAGATATAAGAACTGTCCTAAGCATGGTAGGTACTGAAAGTAATACAACATGTGAAGATTTAACTTGCTACCTCAAGGATCAGTATTTTAACATGGTTAATACATGTTCTAGCATTAAAAGACAGTAAATGAGTTTGTAGATGTACTTGCCTCGAGCAAAACAAGAATACTAGTACGAAGATGTAGATGTCCGGTGTCCTGTCAATAATGATATACAAACTCAGCCTCTAAGTTATGTTCAAGATTTTACACTAGTGGTGTGACACGACTCCTAACTGGATACTAGCCAAGTGGGGACCTAGCATAAAAGTCTAATGTGAAGTGACACTAGATCCAAATTAATTTACTAGGGTCTTTACACAAGTGCGGGGTGAGGTCCAATACGTCTATAACTCAAAACAACACAAAATATTGAAAGTCGTAATTATTCAATAAATAAATCAAACTGTACACTATGTTCCAACAATTTTTGAGATAGACAAAAAGCTCAATTATACATAAAATGAAGTATAAAAATGATCCTTGTTAATTATAGAAATTTATACTAATTTTTCTGGAATATATAAACCCTCATAAATATTTATTAAAAATCAGCAAACATATATATCCTGAAAATGAGTTCTGTTTTTCTATTTTTATAAAATACCAAAGTTGCTTATTAAATGCTGGAAAAATTATAATAAATTAGATAAATTAACATAGTATTTGAATACAATTTTTCCCAGATTTTTAAAGCAATTAAAATATATATAAAAATTCAAAAACAGAAAGTAACAATTTCTGGAATAATAATTAATTATAAATTAAGGATGATACATAAGCAAAATCTACAGATGTTGTCGGATGATAAAATAAATATCACCAACGTGTCCAGAATGGTCAAATTAGCTAGGATAGCCTATCCATAAGTTCAATTTAGACACATGGGCAAAACGATAATTTCGGGTCAAAATGATGTCCGCCGTTGGACACACTTTGCACCGAAAAATGTGTCAGGATAGAAGTCTACAAAACCTAGCAAATTATATGTCCACAAATCCAGAATGATGATACGAACCCAGCGGTATGTCCAAAATAGGATTCCGATGTGCCGATCTCAAAATGACACGTTGACGCGGACATTTGGAATCCGGTTCGTACGAAAATGCGTGTCGGAGCAAATGTCTTCACAACTCAGCAAATTATATGTCAACGAGTCCAGAATGATGATACGAACTCAACGGTATATCCGGAACTGAGTTTCGATGAGCCGATCTCAAAGTGACACGTTGACGCGAAAAGTAGGACCCGCTTTGCACTGAAATGCGTGCCAGGGCCCATGTTCTCCAAATCAAGCAAACTTTATAAGAAAACATGCCATAACTATGTCACGAGTCTACTGGTGGTGTCAGAAATTGAATTCGGAGTCCCGGGTTCAAAAATGAAATTTTACAAGTGCAAATTAAAGAATTCGGACGGCCAACTTTGGCGTCGAATTCGACCAACCAAACGTGCTTATAATGAAACGAAACTTAAAGGAGGCAGGAAGAGGGTTATACCAGCTGCGCACAGGAACTGGTAGCACACAAAATGGAGCTGCGACAACGAAGATACGAACCCGCGAAGTTGGCGTCACGAAACTGTCCAAAAATAGTTCAATTTAAAATGTCAACTTGGTGGCCAGTTTTGAGGTATCAAACGACGAAATTAACGGACAAAAATTGAGGAGAGTGAAGTGCTATATTCTGAGATTGCGACAGAACAAGGAGTTCGCCGATCCAATGGTCGAATCTCTCGAAAAACATGCGCGAAGTCGCTACGACGGGGCGCCATTTCCGAGTTCAAAACTCGCGCATCACGACGGGATTCCGTTCAAAACACACGAATAGGCTATTCGGCGCGTCGGGGAAGCGGGCGGTGGCTTCGTGGTGGTCGTCTGTGGTGCACGCACGTCAGGGGGGCCACGGCGGCGGCGGCTGGCCGCGGTCGCCGGTGGTGGCGGAGGCCGTGGCGGCGGACGGTGGGGGTGATGGTTGAAGTGGTGGAGGTGGTGGTGATGTGGTGTGGTGTTAGTGATGGAGTTGGTGATGGAGGTGGTGATGTAGATGATAAAGAAGAGGAGGAGAAGAAGATGGAGGTGGTGGCTGTAGGTGTTCGGTATGGGTCGGAGTGGTGGCTGAGATGGTGGTGGAGGTCGGCTGTGGTGGTGGTGTTGTGTGTGTGTGTGGTTTAGAGGAGAGAGAAAGAGGTGTATGTATATATATAGAAAGAGTGAGAGAGTGTTAGAATAGTGAGAGAGAGATATTTGAGAGAGAAGGAGAGAGAGAGGTCGGCCAAGAATAGGGGGGTGCTGTGTGCGGGCTGTAAAGGAGGGGGTGAGGTGGTGTGTAAGAAGAGAGAGAGAGAGTGAGTGATATATATATATATATATATATATATATATATATATATATATATATATATATATATATATATATATATATATATATATATATATATATATAAGATATTTAAGATATTTATATATATATCTATTTACCTATTAGAAAGAGGGAAGGATATTTAAAATAGGAAAGAGAAATATTGTATGGGGTATTTGGGCAGTCATGAGAGAACAATATGGAGCTTGGGTTCGGGTTCGGTCGAGCCGGATCGGGTCAAAATCGGACAGGGTGCAATAATTGAATTAAATATGTATTTATGATAATGGGCAAATAAATAATATGCGGGGACACAAATAAATGGGACACAAGTTTCATGTGGGTAGTAGGCTTCATATGGGCCACGTCCATACTTTGGGTCGACAGGTTGGATCGTGGTGGTCGGCTGTGGTGTTGGTGTTGTGTGTGTGTGTGGTTTAGAGGAGAGAGAGAGAGGTGTATGTATATATATATATATAGAAAGAGTGAGAGAGTGTTAGAATAGTGAGAGAGAGATATTTGAGAGAGAAGGAGAGAGAGAGGTCGGCCAAGAATAGGGGGGTGTTGTGTGCGGGCTGTAAATGAGGGGGTGAGGTGGTGTGTAAGAAGAGAGAGAGAGAGTGAGTGATATATATATATATATATATATATATATATATATATATATATATATATATATATATATATATATATATATATATATATATAAGATATTTAAGATATTTATATATATATCTATTTACCTATTAGAAAGAGGGAAGGATATTTAAAATAGGAAAGAGAAATATTGTATGGGGTATTTGGGCAGTCATGAGAGAACAATATGGAGCTTGGGTTCGGGTTCGGTCGAGCCGGATCGGGTCAAAATCGGACAGGGTGCAATAATTGAATTAAATATGTATTTATGATAATGGGCAAATAAATAATATGCGGGGACACAAATAAATGGGACACAAGTTTCATGTGGGTAGTAGGCTTCATATGGGCCACGTCCATACTTTGGGTCGACAGGTTGGATCGATGTCGGGTCCCGAAATTAAATTAGAAATTAAATCAGGTTTTACGGTAGATAATAAATTGGCCTAAATTGAACTGAAAGTTGTGCGAAGGAAATGAAGCACAAAATGGAGTGTCTGAGTGGGACACGAAGGTCATGGGTGAAGAACATCTCGAGTAGATCATTTATGAGAAGTTGGTTCTGAGAAAATGACTGGTATGGTGCTCCTAAATTAAAAGTCACGGTAACGTGCAAACGATGATCAAAGATAAAAGTGGGAATAATTATTCAATGATTAATTGGTCTAAGTTGACCCGAAGTTGCGCGATACAAAAAGAGCACAAGGGAACGAGTTTAAGTGGGACATGATATATCAAAGCGAAGATAATCTTGTCTACTACAAAACTCGTAAAGAGAGTTTACAGAGATTGGCATCCCTGACGCTCCAGAAGTCAAAGTTACGGGAAGGTACATTAATGATCACAAACAATTAAATAATAATATATATATTAAAAATAATTCATTCAGAAAATTTAAAATAAATGCTGAAATTCAGGGGGCTTACATCCTACCCACCTTACAAGAATTTCGTCCTCGAAATTAAAAATCATCCAATAGATCAAACTATAACACGTAGCTGCTCTGGCTACGATACTCAATCTGCTACCCTTGTAATCATCTCTTCTGTTTCTCTTACAATCTTTTTGGTTCAGGTTCAACAATGGTCCTTCTATCATAACTACGTCATATATCCTTTAGAATCTTTCATACTAACATGAAACATTTATGTATACCCTAAACTATAGGTCATTCTCTGGGTATGTCTATAAACCTACAATGCTTGATCATCAACCATATTTTCAACCTCAATTGTAAATACTGGATTTCCTTATCGCATCCTAAGTATCCTTATTCTATCAATCCACAGTTCTTTTGCATCATTTGTCGTCAATCCTTTCCTACAGCTTCTCCTTGAAATTATACGTTCAATACTTATCCTTGGCGTAGAACCTTCTTCTTTTTACTCAACAAGTCCTCCGAATATAAATCCTCGATTTCAAACTCCCGATTAATTACCAATGTATATATGTCTTTGCCTCGTTCCTTGTCTTTTTAACTGATATCTTTTCGATCTCGTATGCAACATTATATCCCATTCTAACTTATTCTATATCATTCCACATATCGATCTACCCTCTAATCACATGCAATTAGCTAGAGGTAACCAACCAAAATTCTACAAATGCTAAATCCTCAACTTCTAAGCACAAGATTTTAATCCTCAATCCATAGTCATAACAATATAATATCTCATTTCTCCATCTTAGATACCCTATCATCAAGTCATACTATCAAAACAATCGTTCTTAATGGTTTCCAAGTCTGCTACAGTCAGTCACCCATACTTGTCCCATAAGCTTAATCTAACCAATCCCTAGGAAAAGTATTTATCACAATCAAACAATACATTTATAGTTATACTACAAAATCAGTTAACAAGGTTTGGCTATTTCGGTCATCTATCAAATAGAAGGTAACAAGGCCTAAGACTGGGTCAAGCAATCCATAACAGTGTCCAAACAAGTTAAAGGTCAAGCAAGACAGAAAAGTTTATTGGAATATCTCCAAGAATGGTACGAAGACAACGAGATGCATGACGAGAAGAATTACCCAAGAGGTTAGCGAAGAAGAGTTTAGTCAAGTCATAGGAAAGATGGAACACAAAAATAATTATGTCCAAAAAGATAACATGAAAGCAAGATAACATGAAAGCAATCCTGTTGGAGAGTCCTAGAGAACCTATAATCCTAGTTGTAGATGTAGATAGAACAGAGTTAATCAAGACTGGAAAGAATGATAATAAGAATTTATTCTTGCTCATTTGGTCATAACGAAGTGAACCAAGTTGAGATATGATCTGATAACCATACACGTCTTCCTGAAATCATGTTGCCAGAATTTTTGCCACACCAGTAAGCTTGTATGCAATAAACGATCGAGTCATAACTAAGGTATACACCCTATAATCATGTTATCTAGAATCCTCGCCACACCAACCGGTATGGCTGCGAGAAAATATAAATTCCATAAATAAGATAAGTATACCCAAATTTAGGCCCTATGTTTTTGTCATACCAGCTAATATGGCTGCGATAAATTCTAAACTCCATAACTAAAGAAGACGTTTACCTTATCAGGATATATCATAATTCAATCCACAAAATTTATCACGATGCAAGATTAAAGTCAACAACGAAAATCAGAAATTAAATTCAACAATGAATTTAAGGAAGAGCAAATGGAAATAAGTGAAAACAGATTTCTAGGTAAGATTAGAGTGAGATCCTCAGGGGTCATCCCAAGGGTACTATCCTGGTCAAAATTGTAACCCACTGAATTTCAAACAAGATACTAAATACAGTAAACAGTCCTATGCTGTGACGAGTTTTCCTACGTTGCAATCCTAGAAATCCCCTAGGTGTTCTAAATGTTATTCCTAGTGTTTAACAAGTTGCCCTAGATCTTAATTACAGGCATGATTGGTACAATAACGTAACCAAACAACTTAAGTCTGGACCTGCATGGGCCGCCACTAAAAATATGTCACGATCCGTTACCCAAATTGTTGGACCGGGCCGAGCCATGTCCAGCCTACACTTGGTTAAAGCGTAGTAAGCTGTTCTAAGAATAGACAATAAAGGATCTAAGCTGCTAACAGTTCTAAAATCACATTTAAGGGTTCATCACAACACAGCATCTATAAGCGAAAGTAAACAAGTACAGACTTAATAATACACTTCCAAAGTATCTAACTGGAGACAAAGTCCAGTATCCAAATATAAGTACAGACCAAAGTCTAAGTCTCAAAACACATGAAAGATAACTAAGCATGGTTCCCCGCTGGGGCCTCTTCTGGAGCTAAGGCCAGGTCCTCAAAATCAGTGCCAAAATATGTAACACATAGCATTTCCTTCTCAAAAAGTGAACCTACAACGTTATCCTGTCAGGACGGGAGCAAATACAACCTCTACAACTAAAGTACTGAATATATAATGAAAGAGATGTACAACAAGAAACATGGTGTGATAAGTCTATAAAACAGGAAATACTGGAAACATGGCCTCATGGTACAACTGGGATCATAGTATCATAGTAACATAGGGAACATGGCATATCTGGAATCATGGCATGACTGGAATCACGGTAAAATACATTTGTCAAGGTGACACATGTATATCTAATGTTTAAAAGTGGAGCAGGTACGTGATCGGTCAATAGGTGCACAAGTACTGGGGGCACATGTAATAAAATGTACTTTTGTACAAGTCACAAGTGATAGATGTACATACGCACAAATCCGCGGGGTAGGCCTACAACAAGATATGCATATAAAATGCTACCTTGCTCGGTACATACGTCACGGTAGAAGGGGCATGATCACGTACTCAACTATCAGTTTCTCCATATCCATATTCTATCATGTGAGAGATACGAGAACAGTAAAAACATATGAGAGATACTGGGAGTAGTATATGCATGGCAGGTACTGGGAGCAGTATGAAACATGTGAATACTTCGAGTAGTATAAAGCATAGTGAAACATGTACTGAGAACCAGTAAGAAGCATTTGAAGATATAAGAACTGTCCTAAGCATGGTAGGTACTGAAAGTAATACAACATGTGAAGATTTAACTTGCTACCTCAAGGATCAGTATTTTAACATGGTTAATACATGTTCTAGCATTAAAAGACAGTAAATGAGTTTGTAGATGTACTTGCCTCGAGCAAAACAAGAATACTAGTACAAAGATATAGATGTCCGGTGTCCTGTCAATAATGATATACAAACTCAGCCTCTAAATTATGTTCAAGATTTTACACTAGTGGTGTGACACGACTCCTAACTGGATACTAACCAAGTGGAGACCTAGCATAAAAGTCTAATATGAAGTGACACTAGATCCAAACTAATTTTCTAGGGTCTTTACACTAGTGCGGGGTGAGGTCCAATACGTCTATAACTCAAAACAACACAAAATATTGAAAGTCATAATTATTCAATAAATAAATCAAATTGTACACTATGTTCCAACAATTTTTGAGATAGACAAAAAGCTCAATTATACATAAAATAAAGTATCAAAATGATACTTGTTAATTATAGAAATTTATACTAATTTTTTTGGAATTTATAAACCCTCATAAATATTTATTAAAAATCAGCAAACACATGTCTCCTGAAAATGAGTTCTGTTTTCCTATTTTTATAAATACCAAAAGTACTTATTAAATGCTGGAAAAATTATAATAAATTAGCTAAATTAATATAGTATTTAAATACAATTTTTCCCAGATTTTCACAGTAATTAAAATATATATAAAAATTCAAAAACAGAAAGTAACAATTTCTGGAAAAATAATTAATTACAAATTAAGGATGATACATAAGCAAAATCTACAGATGTTGTCGGATGATAAAATAAATATCACCAACGTGTCCAGAATGGTCAAATTAGCAAGGATAGTCTACCATAAGTCCAATTTAGACACAGGGTTAAAACGGTAATTTTGGGTCAAAATGATGTCCGCCGTTGGACACACTTTGCACCGAAAAACGTGTCGGGATAGAAGTCTACAAAACTTAGCAAATTATATGTTCACGAATCCAGAATGATGATACGAACCCAACTGTATGTCCAAAATAGGATTTCGATGTGCCGATCTCAAAATGACACGTTGACGCGGACATTTTAGAATCCGGTTCGCACGGAAATGCGTGTCGGATCAAATGTCTTCAAAACTCAGCAAATTATATGTCAACGAGTTTAGAATGACGATACGAACTCAACGGTATATCCGGAACTGGATTCCGATGAGCCGATCTCAAAGTGACACGTTAACACGAAAAGTGGGACCCGCTTTGCACCGAAATACGTGCCAGGGCCCACGTTCTCCAAATCAAGCAAATTTTATATGAAAACATGCCAGAACGACGCCACGAGTCTGTCGGTGGTGTCAAAAATTGAATCCGGAGTCCTGGGTTCAAAAATAGAATTTTACAAGTGTAAATTACAGAATTCGAACGGCCAAATTTGGCGTCGAATTCGACCAACCAAACGTGCTTATAATGAAATGAAACTTAAAGGAGGCAGGAAGAGGGTTATACCAGATGCGCACAGGAACTGGTAGCGCACAAAACGGAGCTGCAACGACGAAGATACGAACCCGCGAAGTTGGCGTCACGAAACTGTCCAAAAACAGTTCAATTTAAAATGTCAACTTGGTGGCCAGTTTTGAGGTATCAAACGACGAAATTAACGGACGAAAATTGAGGGGAGTGAAGTGCTATATAACGAGAATGCGACGGAGCAAGGAGTTTGCCGATCCAACGGTCGAATCTCTCAAAAAATGTGCACGAAGTCGCTACGACGGAGCGCCATTTCAGAGTTCAAAACTCACGCGTCACGACGTGATTCCATTCAAAACGCACGAATAGGCTATTCGGCACGTCGGGGAAGCAGGCGGTGGCTTCGGGGTGGTCGCCTGTGGTGTGCACACGTCAGGGGGGCCACGGTGGTGGCGGCTGGCCGCGGTCGCCGGTGGTGGCGGAGGCCATGGCGGCGGACGGTGGTGGTGATGGTTGAAGTGGTGGAGGTGGTGGTGATGTGGTGTGGTATTGGTGATGGAGTTGGTGATGGAGGTGGTGATATAGATGATGAAGAAGAGGAGGAGAAGAAGATGGAGGTGGTGGATGTAGGTGTTCGGCATGGGTGGGAGTGGTGGCTGAGATGGTGGTGGAGGTCGGCTGTGGTGGTGGTGTTGTGTGTGTGTGTGGTTTAGAGGAGAGAGAGAGAGAGTGTATGTATATATATATATATATATATATATATATATATATATATATATATATATATATATATATATATATATATATATATATATATATATATATATATATATATATAGAAAGAGTGAGAGAGTGTTAGAATAGTGAGAGAGATATTTGAGAGAGAAGGAGAGAGAGAGGTCGGCCAAAAATAGGGGGGTACTGTGTGCTGGCTGTAAAGGAGGGGGTGAGGTGGTGTGTAAGGAGAGAGAGAGAGTGACATATATATATATATATATATATATATATATATATATATATATATTATATATATATATATATACCTATTAGAAAGAGGGAAGGATATTTAAAATAGGGAAGAGAAATATTGTATGGGGTATTTGGGCAGTCATGAGAGAACAATATGGAGCTTGGGTTCGGGTTCGGTCGAGCCGGGTCGGGTCAAAATCGGACAGGGTGCAATAATTGAATTAAATATGTATTTATGATAATGGGCAAATAAATAATATGCGGGGACACAAATAAATGGGACACAAGTTTCATGTGGATAGTATGCTTCATATAGGCCACGTCCATACTTTGGGTCGACAGGTTGGATCGATGTCGGGTCCCGAAATTAAATTGCAAATTAAATCAGGTTTTACGGTAGATAATAAATTGGCCTAAATTGAACCGAAAGTTGTGCGAAGGAAATAAAGCACAAAATGGAGTGTCTGAATGGGACACGAAGGTCATGGATGAAGAACGTCTCGAGTAGATCATTTATGAGAAGTTGGTTCTGAGAAAATGACTGGTCTGGTGCTCCTAAATTAAAAGTCACGATAACGTGCAAACGATGATCAAAGATAAAAGTGGGAATAATTATTCAATGATTAATTGGTCTAAGTTGACCCGAAGTTTCGCGATACAAAAAGAGCACAAGAGAACGAGTTTAAGTGGGACATGATATATCAAAATGAAGATAATCTTGTCTACTACAGAACTCGTAAAGAGAGTTTACAGAGATTGGCATCCCTGACGCTCCAGAAGTCAAAGTCACGGAAAGGTACATTAATGATCACAAACAATTAAATAATAATACATATATTGAAAATAATTCATTCAAAAAATTTAAAATAAACCCTGAAATTCAAGGGGCTTACAGATGGTGATGGTGGTGGTGGTGGTTGAGTGGCGGTGGTGATTGAGTGGCGGTGGTGATTGAGTGGTGGTGTTAATGGTGATGGATGTGGTGTGGTGATGGTGGTGATGATGATGTAAAGGAGATGATGATGAAGAATGGAGAAGGAGGAGGAAGTTGGTGGCTGTGTCGGCCATGGAAGGTTGGAGTGGTGGTTGTGCTCGGGGGGAGTTCGGCCATGGCTGCTGTATGGAGCTCGGATGGAGTGGGCTGGGAAAAAAGAGAGAGGGAGAGAGAAATTTAATTTGTGTGTGTGTGTAGATATTAAGGGAGGAGAAAGAGAGAATTAGAATAGAGAGAGGGGGAGGGTGTGCTGCTCGGGTACAAGTGGGGGTGTGTGAGGATGTAAGGTGAGAGATATTTGTGTGTGTGAGTGATGAAAGAGAGAGACAATATTATATATATTATATATATTTATATGTGTATATATATATAAAAAAGAGAGAGAAAAAGATATTTTTGAATAGAGAAGAGAGAGAAAACTATGTAGGATGTATGGGTAGTCACGAGAGGACAACATGGAGCTTGGGTTCGGGTTCGATCGAGCCGGGTCGGGTCAAAATCGGACATGGTGTAATATTTGAATTAAAATAGGTATTTATGATCTTGGATAAATAAGTAGTATGTGGCGGCTCAAATAAATGGGACACAAGTGTCATGCGGATAGTAGGCTTCGTGTGGGCCATGTCCATATTTGGGGTCGACTAGGTTGGATCGATGTTGGGTCCCGAAATTAAATTGGAAGTCAGGTCACAAATTACTGTAGATAATTAATTTGCCTAAATTGACCCAAAAGTTGTGCGAAGCAAATGAAGCATAAGATGGTGTGTCTGAGTGGGACACGAAGGTCATGGGTGTAGGGCGTCTCGAGTAGATCAGGCATGACAAGTTGGTTTCGAGAGAATGACTAGCCTTGTACTCCTAAATTAAAAGTCATGGTAACGTGCTTATGAGGGTCAAGAAAAAGAGTGGGAAATCAATTAATAATTAAATGGTCTAAATTGACCTGAAGTTATGCGAAGCAAAAAGAGTACAAGAGAACAAGTTTGGATGGGACATGATATATCAACGTGAAGGTAATCTTGTCTACTACACACTGATGAAGGAAGTTTCCAGAGATTGGCATCCCTGACACTCCAGAAGTCAAAGTCACGGTAAAGAGCATTTAATCAAATAATAATATCTATTGCAAATAATTAATTTATAAATATAAAAAATAAGCCCTAAATTCAGGGGGCTTACAGATAGTCCTTTTTCCAAAACTCATTAAATCACCCATGGTTCATGCCCTAAACACTAAGTCCGTGCATCGTGCCTCAACCGACTTCCGATCTACGCGACGCTATCGCCTAAGTCATATTTTATATGACGGGCCTTGAGACCGTAAGACTATGTGGTTATACCCAACCGTAGAACTCGTAGGATCGTACTTGCTACCACCCCGGTAGCCTAACATAACTTGCTTGACTTAAACGCACACGACTCGACGAGCATAGGCTGCGTCAAGCCTCGCATTGCGGAAATGTGCTGCGCATGCGTTCGATTTCTGAACGACGAAGTCATTTGGGTGCCTAGACTTATGTCATAAACCGTGTAACACAACTTAACTCATGGGGCAGGCCAAGGCTATGCCAAGCCTTGGACGATAGGACTGTGCATGCTTTATGAAGTATTTATGCGGGCGACGCCTATAACTTAGGCTACGTTCATAACTTTGCCCACTCAACCAACTTTCCTTCTCCCAAGCCACAGGACGAAGGATCGAGTGTCATTTTCAAAGCACGCCGTACACCAACTCTAAGCCGACCGTTGGACCTTTCAATATTCTAACTCAATTTGACCTGTCGGGATTATTCCCTTTAGCTATATGGATTCGTCTCTTTTATTATCAAGCCTACTTGTGCGAGTTGAAAACATGCGATTTATTATGTGAAGGCAAAGATGAGGCGAGTTCACTGAAACTATCCCACCTGAGCGAGCGGTCGCCTTGACCGAACGATGTCTTCGAGCAGCCGTTGCAAGGCTAAGTTCGAACGCCATTGGAATTTCGATTCCTCCGATTGACTGAGCCGGACGGGACACTACATCATACACCACTCAGAAAAAATTTCGTCCTCGAAACTAACTGAGTACACTTATTGACTTATCACTTTACTCAATATTCAAGGACTCTCGCACACACTTACTCCTATACGTTTTCCAAATGCGAGCCACGCTCGTGCTAGCTTCAATCCTTTTCTTCTAAACTTACGATCTCAAAATCCTCGACACCTTCCCGTTCCTCAAGTCTCACTTGATTCATCGTATCACTTAGTTAGATCGTGCACATATTCCAGGCGTCCCCAAAATACATGTATTTCAGCCAAGCCTCATGATAGAGAATCCACCATCACCACTCGAGTCGGATCGTGCACATTGTCGGGCGTCCCTGATACACATGCATGTCAACCAATACTCGCAAGTGGTGCCTCCACAAATCCTACCACTTCGCACTCGGACGTCTGACTAACCGCTAGGCTATGTCTTTCTGTCAGTATTAGAATCATAGTTCCCAAACAACAATATCAACACTGACCCCATCCTAAGGTCAAACCAAGTTGATAGTACGGGGTTTTCTACCCAAGCTTGTATCACTCTGATTTCTAAACATCGAGCATCGATTTCCTACACACATCCCAACATTCATCGCACGGGGTCCGAGTCATTCAGCAAAGCCATTCTACTACAACTCACGTTCAGCCAATACTCGACATGTACATATCGCTCGTTCAACAAATCATCTTGTATAGTCTATCCCTTCAAACACGTTTGATATAGTTCGCCTATCAATCCTTCCAAGTCAAGCACGCTATGACACAATTTAGTCGCTAACCAAAATTTTACATTCCACATTTCCTAAGTCATCTATTCCAATTTACGTAATCGATCATAAGGTCATCTGACTTAACAATACGTTGCGCCCCGATCTCACGCGAGTCAGCTTATCCGCGGTGGGCATGAATCACCATGCACGCTCCCGCGGGATAATTATCCTTATCGGGACGTAACTCTTGTTTTACGTCTAGACTAATTCATTCTCGATGCGCGGATTGGACCTACTCAATCCTCAAGTTTATTCAATCATCAATTGCAAGTTCAAACATCCTCGAATTTTCTTTCGCATCAAACCAACAAGTCGAGACAATCAAAGTTGCCGCGTCCTGATTTTCCGAGTTCGATCATTCCCGCAACATGAATCACCATGTCAACGCTCATGCGAAATGATCGCCCCAAATTCGACGCAACGCATGTACGAGGCTAGAGTTGCGCTCGCGCAAGGCAAGAATGTCGATGCTGCGGTTATCCGTGTAAACCTCAAGATATTTTTATTTTTATCAAATATTTATCTCAATCAAAGTCCTAAGTATTGCATCCAACCGAATAATAACACTTGCACGATCGACATTTGCCGAGTCAGAGTACCCCCGAGTTATCGCATATCATCTTTGATACGCCTCAATACCATCGACGATATACGTAACCTGACGATCTTCGTTTGCAACAAATTCTGAGTCGTACGAATGATGCTATCGTCCGACGGGATAATCTCCTCGGTATTCAAGTTCAAGTTCGATCGTTATCCCTCGAATCATTCACAACATCAATTTTCCTCAATCGATCGATCGACATCCCTGAGGCTATCGCATACACCACTCAGGGATGAAGTCATTTATCAAATCCTCAACTATCATTCAAATCAAAATCCACTTCTTCAAAATTTTCGTTCGAACCATTCCTCATTTTCCAAGCACGCTCATCTATATCACACCGACGTTGTCGTCGCTCGATAGCACCCCTATCGATAGTCATCCTATTTACTCAATCAAGTCTAACTCATTCTCGTCCAACACAATTCGAATCCAGCACTCGACTTTTCTAAGGTCGACACAACTTTGGTGTATATGTCCAGCCCGACTTAGCCAACCGTGCTTACGCGAACCATCTTTTTATTTTGTCAAAAATTATTCTCCTATGTTTTGCCAAATAGTTAGACTTACTGTATGGACATCCGTGGGACATTTGAGAGAGAGCGCACCAACGATATCAACTTTGCGGAAGCAACATTTTAGAGTTTGCGGAAACAACGGAGTTAAAGAATTCAATCGATAGTCCAAGGACGTAAAGCCCTGCTCTGATACCATTATGTCACGCCCCGCTCCCGTAGGAGCGATCGTCCTCGCTAAGGCGTGATGCCGTACGAGCCTAGATTGCGTTCGTGCAAGGCGGATTCCATAACGGCCGATTTCAGCAGCTGCGAGGGGGTCGTCGCACAGAAGTCCCAAGCAGAGACATTGAACACGCAGTGAAAATTTAGAACAAACACAAGTTATACAAAGAAGCTCTTTATTGATATTGAAACAACGGTTACATTGGGGGCGCAAGGCCAAGATTATAAACACTCAAGCTCACTCTTCTCACTTTACAAGTCACTCTGCTCTCTCTCATCTCTCGATTACAATGCTTGAGCCAGCGGAAGCTTCGGAAGGCGATGTCCATACATTATGTCCTGTATAAGTCTTTACTCCATGCGGCGGCACGCATCGAATTGCCAAGGAACTCCGTGCCTCGATGCATCCAAGCGAGCTCCGTGCCACGGGCTTCTACCTGTGCCTGCACATGAAAACTATGTGGGTGTCAGTACTCAACTGTACTGGTGGAATGAGCTCCTCGCCCACCCATACAAAACTGACACGTTTGATTTACTTTATACAACATAGTCCCTTCTTATCAATTGTCTTTCTACTCTTGCCTTAGGATCAGTTTTAGGACCGACGCCTTGGCCTATTCTGTGTCGCTAGACCATCCCGTGATTGCGTCAACAATATTAACTCATGTCTTGCCTCTAAACCATTCTCGTGCCAACAACGTTAACCTATCAAGTCGTGTTTGCCTTACGGCCTAAATCAGAGACGCAACTACATGATAGACTCCATTTCTGTGTGATCGTGCTACAAACTCTTGCTGAGGCCGTGCCTCGCAACTCAGTCAGACTTAACCATATCGCCGTCTCGCGGCCCTTGCTACTTTGATCACCAACCGACCCAATCAAGACTTGTGGGTTAAGTGTCACTCGACCGACTTTGTCTTGCGACATCTCCTGACTTAAACTCAAGACAACTCAATCATAACATGCAACTTATATGCCGACAACATAAGACTCGACGCCACATCTCGTGCCGAAGCACGTCGCCTACGTTACGACCAAATCTTAGGCCCAACATTGTATTCAAACTATACACACACATTCAACTCGACTCCTTGATATAGTGCACTCAATACTCGACTCAATCCAAAGGCACACTCGCGGATTGCCGCCTGTGCCGACTCATCTATATGAGGTCACTAGCATGACAAGCTATCCTGGACTATAGCTTTTGTTAGCCGGGGCCCTTGCAGCGCAAGTAGCGAGCCCTGCTGCAAGTCCCCGCTTAACCCGTGCTATCACCCTATCACCCAGCACAGCTATACCGTGTTTCTTCCTAGGCCGAGTCGGTCCCGTGGCCCCGGGTTGTCGCTCGAGGAAACTCTCTCCTTGTCGACAAGTTGTCCAATGACCATGCAAGACTCGACACAAACTGACGTCTCACACAGTCATCCTTCTTTCAGTGTTACCCTCTCTTCCAAAACCAATATCAAGCCTTCTATCATTTGAGACCCCTCGACGACCCACAGTCGTGAGCATTCTTTTCATGTTACCATATCATTTCATTCAACTCATGAATGCTTATTCGATAGTCCTTTCTCCAAAACTCATTAAATCACCCGTGGCTCATGCCTTAAACACTAAGTTCTTGCATCGTGCCTCAACCGACTTCCGATCTACGCGACGCTATCGCCCAAGTCATATTTTATATGACGGGCCTTGAGACCGTAAGACTATGTGGTTATATCCAACCGTAGAACTCGTAGGACCGTGCTTGCTACCACCCCGGTAGCCTAACATAACTTGCTTGACTTAAACGCACACGACTCGACGAGCATAGGCTGCGTCAAGCCTCGCATTACGGAAATGTGCCGCGCATGTGTTCGATTTCTGAACGACGAAGTCATTTGGGTGCCTAGACTTATGTCATAAGCCGTGTAACGCAACTTAACTCATGGGGCAGGCCAAGGCTATGCCAAGCCTTGGACGATAGGACCGTGCATGCTTTATGAAGCATTTATGTGGGCGACGCCTATGACTTAGGCTACGTTCATAACTTTGCCCACTCAACCAACTTTCCTTCTCCCAAGCCAGGGACGAAGGATCGAGTGTCATTTTCAAAGCACGCCGTGCACCAAGTCTAAGCCGACCGTTGGACCTTTCAATATTCTAACTCAATTTGACCTGTCGGGATTATTCCCTTTAGCTATGTGGATTCGTCTCTTTTATTATCAAGCCTACTTGTGCGAGTTGAAAACATGCGATTTATTATGTGAAGGCAAAGATGAGGCGAGTTCACCGAAACTACCCCACCTGAGCGAGCGGTCGCCTTGACCGAGCGATGTCTTCGAGCAGCCGTTGCAAGGCTAAGTCCGAACGCCGTTGGTGTTTCGATTCCTCCGATTGACTGAGCGGGACGGGGCACTACATTGGTAGTGTGACTATCCTCCCCTTCCTATAGGAGATTTACTAGTCAATTATCCTACGAGTTTTCTTCTCGATTCTCGAGTCATGGACACTAGAGAATCGACCTAGCATGATGAATCATGAGTACGAGCTATTCACGAGTTATCACTTGTAAACTTATCGTATTTCATAACACGCGATACATAGGACGATATTCACATTTGATTGTCCTATGCCAAAAATGTAGTAGGTTAACATAGAAAAACAATCAACGATGCCGCATAGGATATGCACTCGTGTCAAGCATATATGTGAAGGATACAACATTCCAACATCTCACAAAATCACTTCATTATGGTAAGAAATCGATGTTGTTGAAGAAATATCAAAAACAAACAAAAATAGGCAATAGGTGCATGGAACAGACAATATGTGCGCTTGGCACAAGTAGGCGCATGGCAAGAAATTACCGAATGTGCAAATCCATCAAATAGGCGCATAGGGGTGATAGGCGCATAGGGTGGTCAGGTCTGGAAGAAAAAGTAGGCGCATGAGTAACATGCACATAGCAACCTGGCCATGACACCAAAATGTATAACAACCAACAAGCGCATGGGTAACCAAAGGTACATGGCGAGATTAGGCGCATGACACCAACAGGCGCATGACACCCTTAGGCGCATGGCAAGACAAGCATGTGCTTTCAATCTATGCGCATAGTGAACCTATACGCATAAAGCACATGCTGTTAGAGTTGTATGCGGTAGGTTCTATGGCCACTTGGCATTTCTATTGCATGGCCTACCTGCGCGCATAGAGGGTCGTCTTCTCCAAACAGTAGCTGAAAACTGAGGACAAGCTCGAAAAATCCTAAAACTTCAAATGGCCATAACTTTCTCAAAATAATTTGAAATCTAGCAAACCAAAAGCCAAAACTGCATGAAATTCAATTTCCTACAACAGGGGACAACTGGTTTTCAAAAATAACAAGTTCTACTAGATCATTCCACGTAAAACCATAGAAACCCTAACTTTGAAATTTATATCTAGGCCAAAATATCCCTCAAATCCGAAAATACCAAGTAGTAAACTTATAGAGAATGTAGAGGTGCATAATATAGAACAAAATAAGTAAAGAAAAATTATGTAAACAAAATACATGGTTACTCCATTATGCAAGGTGTACTTGCCTAAGGTTGGTTGAGGGAGAGGAAGAAAAGTAAAGAGAGAAATAAATGAGTGGAATGAATGAGGAGAGAGGGTGTAAGAGCTATTTATATGGTGGAGGAATGAATCTTGGCCCTTGGATGATCCAAGTCACCAATCCAAGCCACCCAAGAAAACCAAAGGTTCAATAGTCGAAGAACCGGATCATGGGTCCATTCTACAGACGGGTCCTAGTACGGATCTATGACAATTGCCAATAGTTATTCTACAAGTCCAGGGTGGTCTCATATATAAAATAAATCCAATGCTCAAAACTCAAAACTAGAATACTAAGTACAAAATAGAGCTTAATTTACGAGAAAATTTTAAATGCCGAAAATTCAAAAATAAGAAACCCGAGAACGAATGTGACAGAGTCCAACCCTATAAAAAGTCTTCACAAATGAATTAGAAAATTACATCAGCTACAAAAATCTCCACTGATCCAATTAGATCATCACAACTACTCAAAATAATAAAAATGGATTACAAGAGGTTACCGAAGAACGAAGATGATGAGAACAATCACCCAAAACGTTCTCCCTTTGAAATAGCCACCAATCCCTCTTTCAAGCTTTGAGAAACCTCTCCTTATGATCATGGATTAGGGTTAGAAAAGACCTAGTTAAAGCTTTCTAATCCCGAGCAATCTGGGCCATTGATTTAGATCCAACTGTGTAAATAAAAACATCAAAACATCATTTTTTGAGCTTCGAACATTAGTGTAACGACGGTATACTGCGATATATCGAAAAAATCAGTGTTGCGAGTCAGAAACTTTCTAGAACAAAATTGTATTTCGGCATACCGACACTATACCGCGGTGTACCGCAGATAGCGGCTGCTAATTTTTTAATATTCTGACCCACGCTGAAATTTGCTTTCTCGTTTTTGACTTTACGAACTTCTCCGACACACGAATGTTGCTCGACGCACTCCGGAAAGTTCCCTACATAGGTTGGAACCACACCAAACACCAACAAATGGAAGAATATTCAAATCTCATATCCTACAACCAATGTTTTACAAAACGGACCGATGATCGAACCGAAATTTTTTGGTATAGGTCGGACCGGAGTTCAAATAGACTTGGTTTGGTTTGGTTCAAATAGGTAAGATATCCATATTTACTTCTTGGTTTGTTTTGGTTTGGTCCTTAGTATGATGGTTTGGTTTAATTTTACAACTATAAGGTTTATCAAAACCAAACCAAAAATCAAATGGTCCAAATTTCACATGATAATTTTTTTTTTGAATTTAAAAAAAAAAAATATTTGGCCGGTTCAATTGTGAACCGGTTTGGCCGGTTCACCGGTTGAACCCTGGTTTGGAAACAAAACTGAACCGGTTTTAGTCGAACCAGATCGATTTTTTTGGGCATAAACCGGTTCGACCCGGTCCAACCGCCAGTCTGGTCCGGTTCTTACAATAATGCCTACAACCAATAACACAACAGCTTTATATCTGTCCTACGCATAAATTGTATGTCCTAGAAAAGTTGAGCAAGCTCCAGACACACAAATGAGTACAATATGAGAGGGGACTCTCAAGAAGATTAAGGTACCATGTTAAATCGAAACCATAAAATACTACAGGCAGATTTTTTTCATCTAACTGAAACGGAAATTCACTTGTCTGTCCCTGCTTGGCGCAATTCATTAACATCATGCAGAGCTTTTCTGCACTCTTCTCTATCATCAAAGTATTCCTTCTTATCACCTTCAATTTGATATTTCTCATGACCTTTCCCAGCAACCATCTACACAAGACACAGCAAATTTCACATTCTTCCTAATAATGACAAGTGACAACTAAAAAAACTTCGAACAACAATGCTTCAGAGATGAGGATATATTGTGCATTATTCACAAAATAAAGATATTATTGAAGACTTTGGAACAATTAGATAGGATGCAAAGTGTAACGCGTCAAATCATTTCTTCCCAAGCAACATTTTAACCGAATAATTGATTTACCATCAAACATTTTGATGCTTAAATTGTGAGAAAATCTGCAACATAATTGCAAAGATGTGCATGATGTATATACCTGGGTACATAGAGAGAAAAGCCTAGAAAGAACATTTTTGTAAGTTTCTATTTAAGAGGGGAAAAAAGAACTTTACAGAAAAAGTATGATACATTAACAATTAATTTCAGATGCTACGATAATATGATGTGCATCATATGCTAATAAACATTTAAAAGAAGCGAGACTTGTTTCCTTAATTATCATTAGTGAAATGCAGGGTTTTTTTTCCACCGTTTTTATCTCCCAAAAAAAATAAATTACTAGCAAGTTTTAGAATGACAAAAGCATCTTAGAATTAATCAGACGAAAGAAATTCATATGCAGGTTGCTTATTTATAGTCACAAAAATCAAGTAGATTGGATAGTCCTAACTCCTAACCCATGTATCAAGTGAAAGCAAGGGGAAACATTAGATTGGTTCCATTTGTTGTAAACTTGTCATTAAATTTTGCATTTCGATTTCGCTGGATATTTCATTGGATGCATGGTTC
This sequence comes from Iris pallida, assembly GCA_029216955.1. NCBI lineage: Eukaryota > Viridiplantae > Streptophyta > Magnoliopsida > Asparagales > Iridaceae > Iris > Iris pallida. The sequence continues at coordinate 14,246,871 of JANAVB010011800.1, forward strand.
AGTGTAAGTAGTAATCACCAAATCCACATACTTTTTTATTTCTAGACAATCAAGGATGTGCAAATCAAGATGAGCGGTGTCGGTCATTAATTGGATGACCAAGATGTACCATGTGTATCGTCTAAACAGAACTACCCGTAATTTCTAAGAATCATGCAATCATAAGTTACAATCAGTTAACTTGTTTCTAAGCTACTTACAGAATATTCTTTTGAAGCAGAGTTGGTGCTGCTTTCAGTTGAATTTATGAACTTCAATCCTTAAAAAAACCTAGAGAAATCGTCTTTACCTAGATAAGTTGCAGACTCACCAACATCTTATCTGTTTAGCTTTGATCTTTTTCTCACTATATGCTACAATGCAATAATGGTTAAACATAATTAGGTTCTTCTTCTTTTTTTCTCACATTCAATAGATATGACAAGTTATTCACTATCAGTTAATAATCTAGAGAACTTGTCAAAGTTGTTAATAGTGGAGTTGAACTTGTCTAAGTTCAGATCCTTCTAAATAGGATCAGCTTGCATGATTTTAGTGTTAAGTAGTTAGGAGTAGCAGCTATAAATTGGAGTGTAATTGTTTGTTCAGTAGTGAATCAAAAACATTTTTCCTTTCCCTCTCTCTCTGTGTCTTCTCCAACTACATCTTGCTCACCGTCCTTGTCTCCAGCAAGTTACAACAAGAAGTTTGTAGCTAACATTTGGTATCAGAGCTCCAGGTTGTATGCCAAAGTATCTTCGACTCGACAAGATGTCAATCATCGAGCACTCATCGGCGCCAACAACAAAGGAGGGGAGCATAACCCTGCACTACCCGATGCTGACGTCTTGCAATTACTCCACTTGGACGATCAAGATGGAGGTCTTCATGGAGGCTCAAGGCGTTTGGGACGCCATTGAACCCGCGGCCGGGGTGGTCGTAGAAAAGAAGAAGGACAAGATGGCGTTGGCGTACATTTTCCAAGCTGTCCCCGAGGAAATCCTACTCCAGCTGGCCAAGCACAAAACGGCTAAGGAAGCTTGGGAAAGCCTGAAGACAAGGTACCTAGGCGCTGATCAGGTGAAGAAGGCAAGGATTCAAACCTTGAAGAGTGAGTTCGAGGCTCTTCGTATGAAGGAGACAGACTCCATCGATGAGTTTGCGGAAAAATTGACGACCCTCGCAAACAAGATTCGTGGATTGGAAGACGACATGGAGGACGTCGTCATCGTTAAGAAGCTACTCGTCTCCATCCCAGACAAGTACCTGCATGTCGTTGTTGTGATCGAACAGTTTGCGGATGTGGAGACCATGCCGGTCGAGGAAGCGATCGGCCGCCTCAAAGCGTACGAAGAACGCAAACGCAGTCGAGGCGAGAGCAACAATGGACAACTCTTGCTTACTCACGCTGAGTGGCAGGCGCGGTCGAAGAAAGGCGACGCCGATTCTTCGTCGAGAGAAAAGGGGCACTTTAGCGACGATCGGGGCCGTGGCAAGCCCCGTGGCCGTGGTTGCGGGCGCGGCAGGGGTGGTCGTGGCGGCCAAATAGCGTAACACCATGAGGGTGAGGGGACTCGCGGCTAAGGTTCCAACCGCGACAAATCAAAAATCAAGTGCTTCAATTGTGAAAACTTTGGACACTATGCGTCGGAGTGTCGCAACAAGCATCGTGTTGAGGAGGCGAACCTTGCACGAGCGCAAGACGAGGAGGCCGCATTGCTGCTGGGAGAGACTCAGGACGAGACACCTGACCTCGTCATGCTCAATGAAGAGAAGATAGAACAAGACTTGCGCAGAGCTGGAGAAGCGTAGGCCAACACCGACGTTTGGTACCTTGACAACGGCGCCAACAACCATATGACGGGCCACCGAGGAAAGTTCAAGGACCTTGATCAGAATATCACCGGCCATGTCAAGTTTGGCGACGGCTCAACCGTGCGGATTGAGGGTAAGGGATTAATCCTGCTCCAATGCAAGAATGGGGAACAACGACTTCTGTCGGAGGTATACTTCATTCCAAGCTTAAGAAGTAATATATTGAGCCTTGGTCAATTAACGAAAGATGGAAGCAAGGTGGAGATTGTCGGCTCCTACTTGAGGGTGTTCGACAGGAACGACATCCTGCTGATGAAGGTGAGGAGATCGTCTAACCGCCTGCACAAGATAGCTCTTGAATCTTGTAGGCCGATATGTCTAATGGCCAAAGTACAAGACCCAGCCTGGTTGGGGCATGCAAGGCTCGGGCACGTGAATTTCTTTGTGCTCAATATGATGGCAGAGAAGGGAATGGCCACCAGACCGCCGAAGATTTTTCACCCAAACCAGCTCTGTGATGGGTGTCTCATCGCCAAACAAGCACGACTACCGTTTCCTCTGCAGACAAGCTTCAGAGCTGAGAAAAAATTACAACTTGTGCACGCTGACATTTGTGGCCCGATTACACCCGCTACACTTGCATGTAACAAGTATTTTCTTCTAGTTGTTGATGAATTCAGTCGCATGATGTGGGTGTATATGCTCAAAGAAAAGGGAGATGCTTTTGATACCTTTAAGAAATTCAAGTCTCTTGTAGAGAATGAATTTGACACCAAGATGAAGACACTAAGAACTGATCGAGGAGGTGAGTTCCTGTCCAAGGAATTCACAAGCTTCTGTGAAGGCGAAGGCATACAACGACACATCACCGCACCATATATGCCATAACAAAACGGCATAGTGGAGCGCCGGAATCGCACCGTGATGGCCATGACAAGGAACTTGCTCAAGAGCATGCATGTTCCTGGAAGCATGTGGGGCGAGGCGGTCAGACATGCTGTGTACCTGCTCAACCGGTTGCCAAGTAAAGCTCTCGGTACACTCACGCCATATGAAGCATGGACTGGTAAGAAATCGAACCTGAAACACTTAAGGATCTTTGGATGCGTCGCACACATGAAGACTGCAGGTCCTCATCACAAGAAACTTGATGACCGAAGCACGCCGTTGGTGTACCTTGGCGTGGGAGAGGGCTGCAAAGCACATCGCCTCTATAATCCTCAACGCAGCAAGATCCAGGTGAGCATGGATGTCGTGTTCGAGGAAGAAAAGAGATAGGACTGGAACAATGGTGACGGTGTCGAACCACAAGGCTGGGTAGAAATCTCAGTCGATGATCCTGTCATCGAGACTGTGATCACTCCACAAAGAGCGGTGGACGAGGTTGTGCACACACCGGAGGGCACGGGAGATGCGATAACACCTATGACGTACAGAGCGGCAATGGCGTCAAGGGAGCCTACTACACCACAAGCTGCGGCCTCAACTTCGAGCGGCTCACCCACACCGACGGCGGACTCAATAGAGCCAAGGAGATACCACTCAATTGCTGACGTATATGCTGAAACTGAGGAGACCTCTCTTGATCCAGAGATGTTATTCTTGTCCGCTGAAGAACCGGCAAACTTTCAAGATGCTGCACTTGAGCATGAGTGGCGAGAAGCTATGAAGGAGTTGGAAGCCATCGAGAAGAATGAGACTTGGGTGCTTACTGAGTTACCATCTGGGCACAAACCCATCGGTTTAAAATGGGTATACAAGGTGAAGAGAGACAGTGAAGGCAAGATCCTCAAGCACAAAGCTAGACTTGTGGCAAAGGGGTACGTCCAACAACATGGAGTTGACTTTGATGAAGTGTTTACTCCAATGGCCAGACTCGACACAGTTCGCTTGATTATCGCCCTCGCAAGCCAGCACGGATGGGAGGTTCACCATTTGGATGTTAAATCTGTATTCCTGAATGGTGACCTCAAAGATGAGGTATATGTAGCTCAACCCGAAGGCTTCATCGTCAAGAACCAGGAGCACAAGGTGTATAGACTGTTCAAGGCTCTCTATGGTTTGCGGCAAGCACCGAGAGCCTGGAACATACGCCTGGGCAGCTGCTTAAAGGAGCTGGGATTCATTAGATGCCCTCAAGAGCATGCGGTGTACACGAAGAACAATGAAGAAGGTGAACTCATTGTCGGAGTGTATGTTGATGACTTAATCATTACAGGCGCAAAAGCAACTGCAGTAAAGGCTTACAAGTAGCAGATGATGCAGAAATTTGAGATGAGTGACCTTGGGTTACTCTCCTACTACCTTGGTATAGAGGTAGACCAACGGGGTGATCGCATTACACTGAAGCAATCAGCATATACGAAGAGAGTATTGCAGTAGTTTGGAATGAGAGATTGCAATCCGACCAAGTATCCCATGGAAGCTAAACTGCAACTCAGCAAGGACCTTGAAGGAACCCCAGTCGATCCGACGCAATTTTTTTTTTTATAGGCGCATCATTGGCTGTCTCAGGTACTTAACTCACACTCGTCCGAATATTTCTTATGCTGTTGGAATGGTGAGTAGGTACATGGAGAAGCCAACAACCACGCATTACCAGACTGTGAAACAGATCCTCAGATATGTGAAGGGAACACTTGAGTATGGACTCATGTATGAAAGAGGACATGCTGAAGATGAACTGCACGGATTCACCGACAGCAACTTAGCCGGAGATGTCGACAACAAGAGGAGCACCAGTGGACTACCTCAACAAGAACCTGATCACTTGGGCGTCACAGAAGCAGAAAACTGTCGCATTGTCCTCCTGTGAAGCTGATTTCATGGCGGCAACGGGTGCAGCAAGTCAAGCTTTGTGGCTGAGGAATCTGCTTAGTGAGGTGACTGGTCGCGAACCTAAGCCAGTTACGCTCTATGTCGACAACAAGTCTGCAATTGCATTGATGAAGAACTCTATGTTTTATGGGCGCAACAAGCACATTGATACTCGCTTTCACTTCATTTGCGAGTGCGTTGAAAAAGGGCAAATAAAGGTGGAGTACGTTTGCAGTGGAAAGCAACGTGCCGATATTCTCACGAAGGCTCTCGCCAAAGTGAAGTTTGCTGAGATGCAGCAAGACCTGGGAGTTATCAACCTTGATCAAATCTAGATTAAGGAGGAGAATATCAGTTAATAATCTAGAGAAATTGTCAAAGTTCTGTGAGTCAATCGTTAATAGTGGAGTTGAACTTGTCTAAGTTCAGATCCTTCTAAATAGGATCAGCTTGCATGATTTTAGTGTTAAGTAGTTAGGAGTAGCACCTATAAATTGGAGTGTAATTGTTTGTTCAGTAGTGAATCAAAAACATTTTTCCTTTCCCTCTTTCTCTCTGTGTCTTCTCCAACTACATCTTGCTCACCGTCCTTGTCTCCAGCAAGTTACAACAAGAAGTTTGTAGCTAACATTCACCATGTTGCTCTACAAGACAGGCCATGAACAAGTTGTAATGTAAAACAAATGAAAGTAAAAAAAAAATAACTTTGGTGTTTAACAATCATATGAGGATAGGTCATTTTGCACACGCGTCTTATACATAGGTAGCTCGACAAATGAACTTCCCATAAAGAGATAAATCTGAATTGAAAAAAACATGAATTTACTATAGCACGCCAACATAAGAGAAATTGATCAACCTGAAACGTTTATTCAAAATTAGGGTTAAACAAAGACTGTAGTGGGATCAGAATGAAAAGCAAGCAGCAGGGGTGTTACTAGAATTTTAGTCCAGCGGAGGCAAGAAAATTGTTTGTACAAGAACTGAATGAATTGATCGAAAAAAAAATAAGCATAGTAAATTTGTAGCCTAAAGCAAATCAAAACTAAAAGAAAATTGCGGATCATCAATTTTAAATTAGTACATAGTCTAGAACAACATGGAAGATACTAACATGTTTTATTTAATTTACTTGGATGTATTTTTATCGCAATTAAAAAGATTATAAAGAATATATTACAGACGAAATCGATCGTTCCAAAGTCGAAACAACTAGAATATTAAGAAGTGGAGGTTCATACCTAGGTCATATTACTTTGTTTTTCCTTCATCCAATTTTTCAGCTTCCTCTAGTTATATTATTTCTATCTAGATGTCTAGGCTTCTCACTTCTCTTTCACTTGAGAAAAGGAGAAAAATATCTTACTAGTAGAAAGTTCAAATAACATCATGTTAGGTCAAAGTAGAAAAATTTTACGATTTGGTCGTTTACTTCTAATTATTTTTGCTAAATAAATTGGAAAATATAAGGGTTATGATGTATATCGAAAAGCATACAAAATAATAAAAGTAACAATAATAGAATATAAACAAATATCCACAATAAAGGAAGCTTTTATTTTCTCTAGCTAAACTAAGAGATGGAAAAGTGACAGCATGTGCAAATGGTAAATTTGTAGGTAGAAAAATTAATTTGCTTTCCAGTTTAAAGCTTTGCCATAATATTTGAACAAGCAATTGACAATATCAAGCCAATTCAAGGAGTAGGAAAAACTTCTAATGCACTGAATAATCAATTTATATGATTTCAAGCAAGAAAACATGAGTTGTAGATTGAAACTTACAACTATGTCACCTTTCTCGCCCATAGCAACAGCAGCACGAACAGCTACTCTTCTTTTCTCATGTACAAATAGCCTATGACCATTAGGAAGGGGCGGATAGTAGTCATTTTCGCCATGCTTCAGGTAATCTTGCATAGTCCACCCAATACCAGCCAACATGTCGTTCAAAATATCAACTGGCAAGATCAAGATGTGACAAAATCTGGTTGTCAGCACATGCATTTAAAGCTACAAAATTCATCTACTTTTTTTTTAAAAAAATTCATCCACTTAGATATTAAATGAAGCCACATATACATACCTGGGTCTTCATTCCTTGGATTGTCTGATGTCAAGATAACAACATCGCTTTTTTCGGTAGCAATTCTCGTCATCAATGGTCTTTTCCCCCTATCTCTATCGCCACCACATCCAAAGACTGTACATGACAACATTGGGTGACGCCCAATAAAAATATAGTCACTGAATGATTTAACTAAATGTGACGATACACAACTATTGTCACAAAATCAAATTACGAGAGTGACAACAGAAATTACTTGTCACAGAAATATCCCTTTCAGTGACAAATTTTACACTTATCACAAACCACTTGTCATAGAGATCCGAATTTCTTGTAGTGCATAGAAGCAAATTAGTTCCATAATGAGCATTATCAACGGAGAATTTATATGTTCTAATATAACTACCAAAACAGTAATGCAAGAGCTGCAACATGAAAACTGGTTAAATTTATAACCTTACGTCACATTAAAAAAATTTGGAATTTATCTTGAACATTTTTTTATTATAATTTATGTCAACTTTTTGTTCTGATTTATATATTTCAAATGAAATTAAAGGTATTCTATCTTAAGAGGTTGACATGAAAGACTTGGCTTTTTTGACTGAGGTTAGGGCATTAAGATCACAAAATTATAGTTTCAAAAATAAACAGTTAAAATGATTCATGGATATTAAGTCAATCTCATTCTATAAACAATGTATCACAGAACTATGATTGATTGAGGGATAAAATGGTTGTTATTCCTTTTTTGTCCTAGCTTTAGACTAGATCATCATAGAGGTACGTTATGTCCTAGTTTTAGACTACAACATCATAAATATGGATTATTCTCTCAATTGAAATATGATAGCGTGATTAACAGTCCTATGCAAGCAATGCATACTGATATTGGTAGAGCCAATCCAGTATATGATTTTGGACCACAGCAAGTATTTTGATATTGCTGATTTGGGAAAGTACTGATAATAATATATGTTGGAGCACTGATAATCAAAACTGAGAATATACTAACCAATATGCATATTTTGAATGATTAATGGTCAAAACTGAGAATATACTAACCTATATGTATATATTTTAGCACTAAGATCACAGCTCAGGTGATCAAAGCTGAGAGCATAATAAACTATATGTTTATGTTGTAGCACTAATGATCAAAACTCTTACGATCATAACTGTGAATATACTAACTTATATATGTAAATGATGTAGCATTAATGATAAAACTTATGATCGTAACTGAGAATATACTAACCTATACGTGTATGTTGTAACACTAATGATCAAAATTGAAAATATATATACTACCCTAAATGTGTATGTTGTAGCACTAATGATCAAAATTGATGATCAAAACTAAGATGACCTATATATAGTGTAGCACTAATGATCAAAACTGAGAACATACTAACTTATATGTCTATGTTCAAAACTATGATAATCAAAACTGAGAATATACTAGCCTATATCTTTATGTGTTTATATGTTGTAGTTTAATGATTAAAACTGATGATCAAAAATGAGAATTACTAATATATATGTGTACGTTGCAGCACTAAGTATCAACACTGATGATCAAACATGAGAAAATACTAACCTATATGTGTATGTTGTTGTTGATTATTTGTGATGATTTTATTAATAATCTCATGGCTATATGTAGCCTTATAATCTTTCTCATTACATTAAACCCTCTATAAAATATCATGTGGCCTATTCTGACATAGCAAATATACCAACAGAATATTCTAATATACCAACACTCTCCCTCAAGATGGGCGAAAGATATTCACTAAGTCCATCTTGTCACATCCTCTAATCATGCTCACAGAGCTAAGTCCCTTGGTCAGTCCGTCTACTACCTGATCATTGGTTGGAACGTGGCCTAGCTCCAGTAGTCCACTATCCAACTTCTTTTTGATGAAGAACCTATCGATCTCGATGTGTTTGGTCATATTATGCTGTACTGGATTGTTGGCGATACTAATAGCTGACTGGTTGTCACACCACAACTTCATCTTGGCTTTTTGATCCAGCTTCAGCTCCACCAGCATATTCTTCAACCATAGAAGCTCTGCAACTCCCAAGGCCATAGCTCTGTACTCCGCTTCAGCTGTAGATCTGGCCACCACAGACTGCTTCTTACTCCTCCAAGAGACCAAGTTGCCTCCTACAAATATGCAGTATTCCGAGATAGATCTCCTGTCATCAGCACAGCTAGCCCAGTCAGAATCACAGTAGCCCTCTATGCTGACGTGATTATTCTTCTGAATATCAGTCCCTTTCCGGGGGCACCCTTCAAGTATCTAAAAATCTGGTACATTGCGTCCATATGACCCTTCCGTGGGTCATGCATGTAGCGGCTCACCACACTTACAGCAAAGTAGATATCAGGATGGGTGTGGCTCAAATAGATCAACTTATCCACCACTCTGGTATCTATCCTGGTCAACTGGTTCCCCAGTCTCAGCAGCCAGCTTGAACCTCTGATCTATCGGTGTCGCTGCAGGTTTGCATCCCAACATTCATGTCTCTGTAAGAAGGTCCAGTGCATACTTTCTCTGAGAAAGAACACTTTTCTCTGGCTCTCGAGCAATTTTAATCCCAAGAAAGTACCGAAGAAGGCCAAGGTCCTTCACCTCAAATTTCTTGTCAAGCTTTCCCTTAAGTCGGACGATCTCCTGCTCATCATCTCCTATGATAATCATATCGTCCACATATACCGCAAGTACGATAATAGGGCCTCCACTCTGATGGAAGAACACTGTATAACCAGCATTAATCTATCGATATCCCATTCCTATCATCGTCCTCCAGAATCTGTAAAACTATGCTCGAGGAGACTGCTTCAGTCCATAGAGGGACTTCTTCAACCTGCAGACCTTGCCCACTTTCTGATTGGTGCTGAATCCTGGTGGTATCTCCATGTACACCTCCTCTACTAGATCTTCATGAAAAATACATTCTTCACATCTAGTTGGTATAGCTTCCATCCACCATTTGCTGTCAGAGAAATCAGGGTCTTGACAGTGCTCATCTTCGCCACTGGTGCAAAGGTCTCGTCATAGTCAATGTCGTACGTCTGACTGTATCCTTTTGCCACCAATCAAGCTTTGTAGTGCTCAACCTGTCCATCTGGATTCTACTTCATAGTAAAGACCCACTTGCATTCGACTGCTCTCTTGCCTTCTGGTAGTTTTACCAGCGCCCAAGTGTAGTTCTTCTCAAGAGCCCTCAACTCCTCTTGCATTGCCGTTTTCCACTTTAGATCGTTCTTGGCAACCTGACAATTGTTAGGTACAGTAATACTATCCAAAGATGCAATGAATGCTCCATGAGAAGATAAGATATGATTATATGAAACAAACTGAACAAGGTCCCAACTATATCTAACAGAAGAATTTTTTGTATTGCTGCGAGTGGTCCTCCGTACTAATAATGGTGCGGGAGGAGTAGGAAGAGTGATATCACCTGAAGGAGAATATGGTGGTAGTGTACGTGTCTCAGAAGTCGGGACAGACGCAGGCAAGGAACTTGGCACTAGCACTGTAGGTATTGGTCCTGCAGTTTGCTTCCCTCTCCTGCTGTAGGTAAGTATCTCCTCCTGAGTCATGGGCCTAACACCTCTCACCTTCCCCCGTTCCTCTTCACCTTCCTGCTCCTCCTCAATCGTGCCTCCATACCGTACTCCTAAATCGGTCACCAGGCTTTCACCAATCTCCTCCGTGCCTCATATTTGCAGTATCAGGAGAGTTGTTTGAGGCTCCCTCCTGACGGTAGTATGGCTCATTCTCCCTGAAGTGAATATCTATGCTCACAAACTTCTTCTCTACTGGGCTTCAGCACATATACCCCTTCTGAGTCGCCGAGTAGCCCACGAAGATGCACTTGACTGCTCTAGGTTCAAGTTTCCTAACTGACAGTCTGTTGTCCTTCACAAAACACATAAAGCCAAACACCTTCAGTGGAAGTATCCTACTATTATTTCCTTGCAATATTTCACATGGAGACTTTCATCCCAGTACCTTCGAGGGCATCCTATTGATTAGTTGAGTTGATGTCAATATTGTATGCCCACACAGATTTTGTAGGACATTCATATCAATCATCATGTTTCTTGCCACCTCCAGAAGGTGTCTGTTCTTCCTTTTTGCTACTCCATTTTGTGCTGGTGTGTATGCACAGGTGGTCTGATGCTGTATCCCTTGGGCTGACAAGTATTCCGCAAATGCTCTATTGGTAAACTCTGTTCCATTGTTAGACCTTAGTACCTTCACCAATGCCCTGTACTGAGTCTGGACATGTTTATGAAAGTTCCAAAAACAGGTAAATACATCACTCTTATTCTTCATTAAATACAGCCAAGTGACACGAGAAGAACAATCAATAAAGGAAACAAAATACTTGTAACCATTTATAGTTGTAATGGCGCATGGCTCCCAAACATCAGAATGTATTACATCAAAAACAGACGAGCTCCTATGACCCGTACTAGCATATGAGCTCCTAGTAAGTTTGCCTAAATCACATGCATCATATAGTAGTTTTTCTTTATTTATTTTCTCATAAATAGCTGGATACAATTTAGTTAAAGTAGCAAAAGATGAGTGTCCCAATCTCTTATGGTGGAGTATTAATGTATATTCGACACTCATCTTCAGTCTTCCCATTCCTGCCTTCTCTGCCATAGACATCAATGCTGAATCCAGCCCTTCTCGATCCAGCTACCACAGTCCCTTATGCCAAGTGTCAGTCCCAAGTCTTCATTCCGTCTCTTTCTCCTGTAGGATCATCTTAGGAATATCAAAAGAGACAATGTATTTTAGTTGGAGGATTATAGAACTGATGGACAAAAGACTGACTGGAAAAGATGGAGCATGCAAAGTATTGGATAATTTTACTGAACCTGTATAATTTTCAGTACCCTTACCGACCACTGGCTGGAAAGTACTATAAGCTATTTGAATGCTGATACTAATGCTAGGTGAGTGTAGGAGAACTTACTAACATTTCCTGTCACATGTCGAGATGCCCCCGAGTCGATAATCCAGTCTGACGATTTAAGAGAAGACATAGATACAAGGGCGAGTGAGTCGTCAGTACCTTCTGATAGATGGACATACATGGCGGCGTTGCCTCCAGTGAAGAATGAGTTAGGTGCCTTCTCGGTTCCACTCCTCAAGTCTCCATCGTTTGACGCTCTCTGCTTCCTTCTGAGTGCCTCCAACATGCTCATCAGTGCTTGATCCTCCTCAGTAAAGGTACCACTAGCTCCCTCATCACCTTCTGCTACCAGTAGGTTTGCTCGATAACCTCCTCGACCACCCTGTCGACCCCTACGACCACGACCACGTCCTCTAACATGTCCACGTCCACTGAACTGTCCACGTCCACCAACTGGATCTCCCTCCTTAGGTGGTTTAGTACAAGCATACCGATGATGTTCCATCTCTCCACAGTTGTAGCATTTCCGGTTGTGCTGCCAGGACTCTACCTTAGGCCATGTGTCGCTCGAACGGGTAGCTACCAGTGCTGACTTTACTTCAGGAGGATCACTTGTCCCCGCCTGCAGCTTGATGCGAGTCTCCTCCTGGATCATAGCCGAGATAGCCTCCTCAAGGGTGGGGATCTTCGGTTGGGCTAAAAATAGTGATGTCCTCTTAGCAAATACTACAGCCAGCCCTTCAAGGAACTTCATCATCCTCTCCTGTAAACATACATGTCTCTCCTTGTACTTCGGGTCCTCGCAGCTCGTCTGATATGAGGAGTGATCGTAATCCAACCACAGATGCTCCAACTTCGTGGCATAATTCTGCACCATCTTCTTCCCGTGTATGGTATCGTCGATCTCCTCCTTTATCTGGAATACCCTCAAGTTGTTCCCTATACCATCGTAGGTCCTCCTCAATTTTTTCTACACGTCCTACACCATCTCGATGCCATACACTGTGGCGGTGATCGATTGGACTAAAGAATTGAGAAACCAAATATAGATCACCATATCAGTGGACTTCCACTCATTGCATCCTACCGAGCGCTCGTCCGGCTCTACCTTCTCTTCTGACAGAAAACCCTCCAGATTTTTTCCTGCGAGGGTTCTCTTCACCCGCCGTGACCAACTCAGGTAGGTAGCTGGTCCATCAAGCTTCATATCGATGGAGAGAAGCTCCAACTTTATCGATGTTCGTGTCACGCTCTCACCAGCCGACAATTTTATCAGCTTCATCAACATTGCAACTACCGCAGGGTCCAGCTTCTTGATGATCTCCTTCGTCGATCCTCCTCTTCTCTGATCACTTCACACCCGTTCCACGATTCACACTCATCCTCTTCGTCCTCCCCTAGATCCAAACATGTCTCTCTTCTATCGGATCTAGACCTTCAACATCTGGAATGATCCTGCGGGAGACTTTGGAAACTGCGACATGGTGGTGGGTGCGGTGGGCCAACTGACAGGCGAGTGGGCACCATCGGGCGGTGTCTCCGAGCAGCGGCCCTCGCGAGCAACAGCAGCGGTAACAGCCGTGCGTGTGCGGCAGGGACGCCCGCGGAGAAGCGGCCGTGCAGCGGTGGGGTCGGTGTGCGACGGGGGCGACGTGCAGCGGCTGATGGCGGTGGTGGCGGTGGTGGCTGTGGTGGTGCGGATGGTGATGACGGGGACGAATAGGGTTAGGGTTTGGGAAAGGTGGCGGCTACGATTTTTTGTTGCTCTGATACCATGTTGAATATTTGTGATAATTTTATTGATAATCTCATGGCTATATATAGCCTTACAATCCTCCTCATTATATTAAATTCTCTGTGGAATATCCTGTGGCATACTCTGACATACCAAATATACCAACAAGATATTCTAATATACCAACAGCTGTAGCACTAATGATCAAAACCTAGCCTATATGTGTATATGTTGTAGCACTAATGATAAAAATTGGAAATATATTAACCTTGTATCTATTGTAGCACTATTGATCAAAATTGAGAATACTAACCTATGTATATATGTTGTAGTACTAATATCATAACTAAGAAGAAGAGAACCTATATACAGTAGAACCTCGATTATTTAATACCCGATGAATTAATAACCTCGGTTAAATAATATTTTTGTCGGTCCCGACTTGGGGATAACGTGCTAAATTAATAATCCACTAAATATATGAGATAATATATACATTATAAAAAAATCATATAGGTCCTACATAATATATATTAATAATTTTTTGATATACATAGTTCTTATGATTCGACTATGAGATCTTATTAAAATTTATAAGATTAGCAACCTCAAATCTAAGATAAACCATCATAATGTCAATTAGGAACCATCATAAAACTAAGGCCAACCCTCAAATAAGATAAACACAGTGAATCAACCAATAAGTTAACTTTTTCTTTTAAGAGAATCAGGTACAACCAAAATATTATTAAACTTCAGCGTTAGCACTACATTCTCCCAATACAACATTATCTGAAACAACAGGCATCTACTCCAAATATGCATCCGACTCAAAATACTACATCTCCTTTAAACTAGCACGAAACTAAAGATACTATATCTCATTCACAACATAGCAATCATAACAGTCACACTCTTAGAAAAAAGTTAAACAACTAGATTAAATTGAGCATGAAACTAAAGTTACTATATCCCTTAGGGTCTGTTTGGATAGGTGAGAGTGTATTAAAAGTGGCTTGAAAGTGTCACTTTCATTACAACTGACTGTGGGTGTAGGCAGTTTCAGTATTTGGATAGGTTATGCTATGACATTTCATTGCAATTGAAAGTGTCACTTTTTTATTTCTCAGTTGCAGGAGAAATAGATTGTAACTCCATTGTAAGTGACTATGTGCTCTATTTTTTTAATTCTCACATACATTTTCATATTTTCATCATAACAAAATAGTTTAAAACTCCTTACTTGCGGGGGACAAAAAACTATATATCCAAACATATTTTAAAAAGTGATACATTCACACTTTCATTGCAAATGCACTGCATTATAATATGTTGAAAGTGACACTCACACTTTTTGAGGAGATACAAGCACCCAAACAGCCCCTAAGATGTCCAAGTGTTCACAATGAATTGAAGATAGACATCATTTAAAGCAACAAAAAACAAAAAATAGCAACACATCAAACTAACATAAGTAGTCAAGAGACCTATCTCCATCTATATGTATGACAATTGAGATCAACTTCTTTGGATTCCTCATTGTCCGATTCAGTAGCAAAGTGAGTCTTGCCCTACTTATAGGGCCCTTCATAGGAGGAATCAGAAGATGGTCATGATCCTTCTTCTTCTTTTTACTCAACTCGAGTAAGAGTCTCCTTGATGCTCCCAAATCCTAAATTCTATGTCGCAGTCTCTTTCTCAATCTTTGTCGCCATATCCTCAAGTATTTTATTCTTTTTTCTAACCTCTTTTCCATCTTAAACTTAACGTTAGATAACCATTTCTAGCACCATCTTTAGCCTCTTTTAGTGTCATTGCCATCTTTTATATTCAATCAAGTTAGGATAAGATATAAGATCCAAGCTATATATCACACACATATATAACAAGATGTGAGGAGGAGAAGATGTTGTTTTCCATGAACAAAGTTGAACAAACTTTTGTACTTAAACAAACGAAAAACGTACAAAGATATCCTAAACAGGGACTCTAAGTACAAATTTTTTTATTCTGGGAAAGTGTAGATGGTGGAGATCGAACGCTGTAGTGGTTCCTTTACTCCATTGACGATCTGAGCGATGAGAGAAAATTGCAAGTCTTCTGCTCAGCAGTAAGGTGGACAACAATCCGGCTCTCTAATTTTGCTATGACTCTCTGGATGTCTGGGGTTGATAATTTGGTGCGTTAAATAAAGAACAACTCCTTCTATTTATAGCTATTTTGTGGAATGATCCACCCATGCGCACAGGAGCGTTGCGCGCATGATTTGTTGGGCGCAGGGGCGCTGCACTCATTGGGTTGAACTGAAAGTTGTTGTAACTATATTGCGGGTTGCGGATGAGCTAACACGTGGCAGTTGGTGGGATTCATCTGTTCTTGAGAGCTTGGGTGGTTGGCACCCGTCCATAGGCATGACTGAGTCAATGATACGTGGCGCGTGTATGTTACTCAAAGATCTCGTTCTGTTGTAACTGAATGATTCGGTTGCACCTGAGAAGCGTTATGCTTTTGACTTTGTAAAAGAGCATAAGGGCTTAAGCATGAGTCAGCCACGTGGCCTCTTTAAAGTATTGTTGCTGCGTATTTCCTAACAACTTTTGAGATACAAGTTGTACGAAATGGCTACTGACATTTGAAAACTGATATCTGATAGCTGACATCTGAAACAATTGTTAGCGTGTCATTTAATGCTGAAGTGGTGGTTTAGGGCTCATCTTTTCATGCTGCACTTTTTCGATGTTTGTGTTTTTAAGATGATGTGCTCCAAGAAGCTGCGCTATGGATGTTGTGCTTTTAGAACAATGTGCTCCAGGAGACTGCGCTTTGGATGCTGCATTTTTAGGACGATGTGATCTAGGAGACTGTGCTTTTAGACTCTTGGTTCAAATTCTCGAAATTCTGTCATTAATGTGGCTCGAAAATGATGGTTTTTTGACCTGGGCCTTGGTCAAAATATGGTAGATTCATTGCTATTAATGTAAGGTCCATCTCATAATTTAGGGCTTTTGACTATCTGCCACTTGGCGTATGGGTTTGACTGCGCATGTCCTATAAATAGGAGTAGTTTGAGAGAAAAACTCACTCATTATTCCTCTTCCTTCACTTCATGCTGGAGAACGTACTGCACTCTGATGGTTGCAAGCCTCCTCTTTGGCAAGCCTGGAAACAATTGTGTCAATCGTGGGCTAAGATCATAGATCTCTCCGTTCAAGGAAGTGACCAGCTTGATGAAGGATTTTGTCATAAGATCAAGATGAACTTTGCCGATTATGGGCAAAGTAGTCCTTATTTGTGCAGCATACTAGCTGCGTTCTTCCATGAGACAACGTCGAGTGCTATCGGAGCGGCCAAGGTGTTGATAACCGGGTTTAGATTGATTGCCAATCCAAACCCTACTCTACCAGTGGCTCATTCATATGGCAGAGGAGCTGCACATATCCACCAGCATCTCATCCACATGGTAGAGGAGCTGTGCATGTCCACCAGCGTCTCATCCACATGACAGAGGAGCTGCACATATCTTAAATAATTAAGGCAGACTCACTTTTTGTAATTGATTTTCCATGTAATCATGAATATCAATGAAAATTCTATTTATGTAATAGACTTCCATTTTGTATGTAATCATGAATATCAATGAAAATTATTTTGTGCTCTTCCAATACTGTGTAGTAGCTTTTTTTAGGCGCATGAGTCTTGTTGTCTGGATACGCTGATTTTAGATGTATGCGCATAGTTTCCTCTTTATAGAGATGCGCCACTTAGTTATGTGCCTAGTTGTCTGCAGCGCATAATGCATGTGTAATTTTTTTATGCTTCTACAAGACGCCCTTTAAAGTTTTCAAACTTGGGTAAGTTTGAAATACTTTGAATTAAGAAGCATGGGTGGACAGGTGACTGCCCCCGAATGTAGTGCGCATGACATGAAGTGTCAACGGCATCCATTTAGGCAGGCTGTCAACATTAATTTGGATGATTCATCGAGTTTTGGAGAAATTTGTGGGGATTTTATGCTGCCTCTTCATGCATCTCGAAGTGTTTTACCAAACCTGAATCGTCTTTTTTGTCATCATCTGTTGAAACATGGCTTTGGCCTATAAAATAGGGGTTTTGTGGAGAGAGAGACTTTACTTGCCATTTTCTTACTTCTAGGAAAAAAAAGAGCTATCTTCTTCTTCCTTCAAAGAAACCCAGGAATCCTAACTCCTCTATGGCCCCAAAAGCTCCTAAGGCTAGCGCTGTGAGTAGTAGCAAGGCCAAGGGGAAGAAGACAGCCACTGTTGCCACTGCTGCTGCTCCCGTTGCCGACGATCGCACACATCCTGATGTGCGAAAAGCTATTGCGGGTAGGAGATTTTAGCTTCTGTCAAGGATGACTAGGACAGGTTGATGCACATAGGCACTGCTTTTCGAAGCAGTGCTTTGAAGATGTGCTGATACCAAATCGCTGACGCGCATGGGCACCACGTCTTGAAGTGGTGCCTAGAAGATGCACCGAAGCCCAACTGCTGACGCACATGGGCGCTACTTTTCGAAGTAGTGCCTAGAAGATGCGTCGATGATCACTTGCTGATGCACATGGGCAATGCTTTTCGAAGTGGTGTCTAGAAGATAGTGTGGATGCTCACTTGCTGATGCGCATGGACACTCGATAGTCCCTACGCTAAAGCTCACTCGCTGATGCGCATGGTGAATAAGTAGTGATTGCGCTAATACTGGAATGATGCGCATGTTCTTTGTGCAATTTTGAAAAAAATTCTGACCTTGTTTTGGCTTTATGTGCAGTATCTCTGGTGGTGCCCATGTTTGACGAAATCCTTTTTGACACTTCCGTCTATGCTGTGGGTGTGAATTTTGACACCGAAATGGTCAATCCTTCTAAGGCTTTGATTGGTTAAGATCAACTCCCTAGGCAAATGGCAATGACCGATACCCCGTCTAACATATGATGAAGCGAGGCAAGATTCCTGCTGGGGATGGTGCCGACACTGAGCTGTTGAAACCCCAATTCATGTTTGGGGATAAATTAGTTTCCAGTAATACCAAGATCATGAAGATCAAGGAAGACTAGTACTTTAAAAACAACGATCTTAGGTTGTATGTACCTGCGACCGAGCGAAAGCTTCTGCTTTTGGTCTTCGCTTGTTTAGTCGAGAGACGGCGAATGGACTGGGATCTGACCCCTACCCAAGAAGGAGCACTGACAGGCCATTTCAAGATAGATTCCAATACCAATAAGAAGAACGTCTTCAGCTATTTCCGTGATGGGCCATCGTTTTCTTTGAGAGTGTTGCATCCAGGTTACATAATCAACGATTTGAACCCCGACACGCTGCCTTTTGGGGCCTCTACCTTTGCCAACTGGCTTCTTGCGGAGGAGATTTCCTACCCGAAGGAAAACTTTCGGGTCGAGGGTTGGACCCACACTGATCCGAATTGGCATGATTTAACCCTATGGATACTGAGCAGGTACGATACGAAACTCAAGCGGATCGGCTTGTATTATTCCATACGAGCCACCCAATATGGCATGGAGATCAACCAGCATATGTTCCTGGCCTTGCTTGAAATGTACAATTATCATACCGGGATATTCTATACTCCTTGGAAAGAATTGAGTTTGGCGCTCAATGAGATGTATGCAATCTCAAAACTCTCATGGGGCGATGAGTTGTACGAGGAATATACCCCATGCAGCGTGGTATTTGTAGGTCTTGAAGAGAAAAGGCCCGAAATGGTGGAGGTGCATGAAGAGCTACTGTGCCACCATCATATGTGCCAGTGTCAGGACGCGATGATGGCACCCCCGCCATATTTTTGCCTGGAGGGATCATATCTTTACCCGACATCCGACAGGACCAAAGCAGATTCATTTTTCTACCCGGCTACATACACCCGAGGAAGTGACCGCAATGATGATGGCTGTAGGTGAGACGAGCCCCTTAGTAGATGTTGGGGGGAAATCGGTTTCCAACATCTACAGTTATTTCTGTCACAACCTAAGTACAATATCTTCGAAGGCAGTGCTGGATGCCTTCCTTATGATATGGCTCCGAGGCTGTGTAGTGCCCGGAGGTTCCGGGTCAATTGACAGAATGAGTAGGAATCGCATCATGCCTGTCGTAAAGTGCACTTCCTGGCCCAGTTCTAGCGCATGAGATACGCCTAGGTCATTGGTGGGAGACTGGTTGTAGGGTAGACCCATTTCAAGCACGCAGCCGAGCTGAGCGCATGAGTTTATCACCATAATGTTTGTCCCCTGGCATGGTTCCTGTGCATGAGATGCGCTCAAGTTACAGAGGGACTTTGGGAACTGATCCATTCTGAGCGCAACAGCGTCGGAGTCAGTTCTATATAGCTTGCCATTAGCAGTGCGCATCACTATCAGCGCACACTTTTGGTTTGCTGTTGGAGTAGCACGTTGAGCGCACACGGGTCATGCTGCCTTAGATTTCTTCGTACTAGCCTTCGAATGCGCGTAGTACTAAGAATCCAAGTTTTTCTTGCCAAGTGGGCAAGTAATTCTGTCAAAGACAGATGTTTTCCTACGCCATAGACTCTATGAGCGGGAGAGGGGTTGCGCCCTTCCTCTTGTGTTGCACCTTCGATTGGGGACGCGTGGAGTGAGGATGGTAGTCGGTACTGCGCTTCCCAAACACGTGTGCCAACTGAGAGGCAGTGGGGACAGCCTACGCAGGCACGAGGTGCACGCCCTGGTTCTGGGATACTTGGGGCACACCACCTATGGTTGTGCTTTGTGGCGCAACGGCCTTCGGTACCCATGTTCAGCGAGCCTTTTTCGGCTTTGGCAACCGCTTCGAAGGGCTTGTGCTGTCTTTCGAAAGGAAGTCCTCATAAGCTTGTTGGTCAAAGCGAATGACCAACATCTTCTGAGAGGACCCGAACTTGTCACTGTCAGATTGCGTCACAAGCTTCTCATCGGTAGAGAAGGATATTCTCAGCAGAGCCACCATCTTGTTTGCCATGAACAAAGTTGAACATGTTGACCCAAACTGGATCACAGTCAACCTAATTTAGAGAATTAACAAAATGATATATGATATGATCCAATACGACATATCAAGTTCAAGACAGACGTCATCGACAAAGCTGTTACATTACAAATGTACTTGTACTCAGTCTATAATTTTTCAAATTATTAAGTCTAAGAACATGTACGTTGAGTCGCACTGAGTCATCTCAACCCCTAGACTTACTTCTCCAAACTCCACCATACAAAACAAAACAATCCTTGAAGCAAACCAAACCAATCTAGCCCATATAAACTTTCTGGCCCAAGGTAGACAGAATTCGGGCCGAACTCTGCCATAGGCAGAACTCGGGCCGAACTCTGCCCCCTAATTTTCAGGAACCTAATTTTTAGGAACACCATGCTACTAGCTATCCAACGTTCAAATTTTTGAATATTTGGGACAGAAGAATTCTGCCTCCCCTGTCTAGTATAAATAGGGCTTGAATTCTTTCATTTCAAATCATCTCTCACTCTCAATCTTCTAAGCCTTATTCATTCTAAGCCTTACTCTTCCAATCTACTAGCCACAAAACTTCCTAAGCCCCAAGGTGCTCAGTGCGATTCAGCTAGAAATTTCTGTGCAAGAGTTGAAAAGAAGTCACTTGGACAATTTCAAGTTTCGTCTCTGCGAAGTTGTAAGAAGTTGGCGTGCACTTCTGACTAAAGGCACATGTGTACCCTATTTCACAAATAGTGGATTTCAATCCTGAGCGAGAGTTCTCAGGCCTGGACTAGTCCTCCACGAAAGAAACCAGGTTATATCGCTGTGTTTGTGTATGCTCTTCTGATATCTCTTAATTTTCACATTACTACTCTAATTATTTATTATATTGGTAGTTGCTTCTGGACTGGCATAGAGTTAAGTTTTAATTGGTTATTTTTGACACAAACTCTATTCACCCCCTCTAGAGTTGCCTACACGTAACTTCAATTGGTATCAGAGCTCTGTTCTCTTGATAAAGGATTAACATCTAGAGCTGATCCATGGCAACCACACAACCTATCATTACCAACTATGGTGAAGGACAGTCCACTAATAGGCCACCCTATTTGATGGAACTAACTACACCTACTGGAAGACACGAATGAGTTTCTACCTGAAATCTCTAGACTTCGACTTATGGACCATAATCACAGATGGTTATAAGAAGCCTGCTAGAATTGCTGTTGAGGGGAATCTCATAGAGAAACCCCACGACAAATATACCGATCAAGAAAAGAAATAGGCCAGTCTAGATGCTAGGGATATTAATGCTCTCTTCTGTACAATAGACAGGACTGAATTCAATAGGGTTTCTACGTGTTCCATTTCCCACGAAGTATGGAAGCTTCTAGAAGTGACTCATGAAGGAACCACTCAAGTCAAGGAATCGAAAATCAGTCGGCTAACATAGGAGTATGAAGCATTCAAGATGAAGTCCAATAAGACGATCAAACAAATGATCACAAGATTCCTCGACATCGTCTACCTTTATCTTCCCTCGGTAAGGACTACTCCAACCATGAGAAGATACGCAATGTGCTAAGGGGATTAACGAAGAACTAGAACCCCAAAGACACGGCAATCATCGAAGGCAATGATCTCACGACCATGTCTCTGGAAACTGTGGTGGGCAAACTAATGACGCATGAGCTCGACCTCAAGGACTTTGAAGAAACGGCTCCAAAGGAGAAAGAAATCGCTCTAAGAGCTCATCGTCCTAAGAGCTCATCGTCGAAAGGCTGCTCCAGAAGAAACAGACGATGATGACTCTGATGGTGATGATCAAGCGCTCATGGTTCGCAACTTCAAGAAGTTTCTACGTTTTAACCAAAGGAAGAAGGAACAACACAAAGATGACAATGAAGAGCCTATATGTTTCGGCTGTAAGAAGACGGGGAATGTCGAGAAAGACTGCCATGCAGCAAATAAAGGGAGCCGATATGAAATATCATACAAGAGGCCATCCTCTCGAAAGTATGCCAACACAAACATCTGGCGCGAAAGCGAAGCCAGCGACTCAGAAGATGAATAAGAAACTCCCCAAGATACTGCAAATGTCTGCCTAATGGCAACGTCCGAAAAGGTAACAAATGATCCACTTGATGACTTTACTTTTGATGAACTTGGAGATGCCTTTAGTGACTTACTTGAAGATTACAAGAAATTACTTAGAAAGTATAAACATGTCGAGGATAAGACCAAGACTCATGAAGTTGAGATTCATAGACTTTCATGTTTACTTGATAATATTAGAGACACAACACCCACGGAGAACACTGAGGAGGTATCCAAGCTTAAATTAAGCTTACACGATGCCGAATCTCGTATTGAGAAACAAACACATGATATTACATCACTCAATAAAGAACTCTCAGACGAGAAAAGAGAAGAATAATATTGTTGCTCTAAGAATTGATGCCTTGGCTGCCAAGTATAATGATATGTACAATGCCTCTAAAAGATTAGAGATCAGACTGGGAAAACAAGTTGTTCAGCCCCAAACCCAATCTCACAGTCACAACACGTATACAAGACAAAAGATTGCTCAACACAAGAATACACGTCACAAAAAAGACATATATACTCATGCTGCACACAAACATACCTTTATGTACACATATTCACATGCAGCACGACAAACACCCACACATACACATGGCACACATAGACATGCTTTTATGAACACGCATTCTCATGTAGCACGACAAACACATAGACATCACTATTATCCTGCACCTGACACTAATATACATGCTACATGTCACTACTGTGGTAAACATGGACACACTTCACAACAGTGTAGAATTAGAAGACTAGTTGATTTAAAACTATATGCATGGGTACCGAAGACTAACCTTTCAGGACCTTCAAGAATTTGGGTACCAAAGGTCACATCTACTCGTGGTGTAGGTGGACCTTCCTTCATCCTCTAGAAGCAAACGGATTCTCGATAGTGGGTGCTCGTGACACATGACTGGAAATGCAAATCTTTTCGCAACACTATCGATGAAAAGGAAAGGATACGTATCCTTCGGCAATAATCTGAAAGGTTATATCATAGATAACGGTACTATTGGTAATCCTCTCTCTCCCGTTATTAAAGATGTCTGTTTAGTAACAGAGTTAAAGCATAACTTGCTCAGCATTAGTCATCTTGCTGACCATGGATATGATATTAACTTTGGAAAAACTAAATGTTCTATATATGATAGATCAACTGGAGACATCATTTTTGAAAGAATAAGGGAACATAACATCTATATATTTTATCTCTCGAAAGATACTAACAATGCAGGAAGATGCCTCTCATGCTCACAAGGATGAAAGATTACTATGGCACATGTGTCTTGGATATGCAAACATGGATACCATATCAAGACTGTCAACCAAGAAGCTAGTAAGAGGACTACCGGATATCACATTCAAAAATGATACGATATGTGCCGAATGTGAGAAAAATAAAGCGACCAAATCCTCTTTTAAATCCATCAACTCTGTAAGTACTAATAGACCTTTGTAACTGCTTCATATGGATTTATTTGGTCCTCGTAGAGTAGCCAGTCTTAGTGGAAAACTCTGCGCATTTGTGATTGTTGATAACTTTTCTAGATTTACTTGGATTTTCTTTCTTTCAAACAAAAGTGATACTATTTTTGTTTTTGAAGTTTTTTGCTAAAAAGGTTCAAAACGAAAAAGGCTTCATGATTACTCGAATTCGAAGTGATTATGGCGGCGAATTCGAAAATTCTGATTTCAAAAAGTTTTGTGATTCAAATAATTTTAATCATGAATTTTCGTGTCCTAGAACTCCCCAACAAAATGATGTTGTGAAGCGGAACAATAGGACTCTTGGCAATATGGCTAGAGTCATGTTGAATCAATTTTTACTTCCGAAATATTTTTGGGCAGAAGCTGTAAATACACCATGCCATGTCTTGAATAGGGTTTTGATTCGACCTATTTCAAAGAAAACTCCCTATCAACTTTGGTTTGGTAAAACACCAACTATTTCTTATTCGAGTGTTCGGTTGTCGCTGCTTTATCCTGAATACCAAAGACAACTTATGTAAGTTTGATGTCAAAGCTGACGAAGGTATTTTTCTTGGTTATGCTGCCAAGAGTAAATGATAGAGAGTTTTCAACAAGCGCTCTATGATTGTTGAAGAATCTGCCAATGTAACCTTCGATGAGAATAATAGTACAGCTGCTATTCCCGTTGACGACGATGATATACACATCAAATCATCAACTTCTACACCTGTGGATACAACACCTGGAACCAGTTTTCTGGAAGGCTTACCAAAGAAGTTTCATTTCACACCATCACATCCAGAAAACTTAGTAATAGGTGAGGTATCAAAATGAGTAAGTACTCGATCATCTGTTAGAGACTCTATTGCTAGCACTGCATTTATTTCTCAAATAGAACCCAAAAACATTTTAGAAGCTTTTTCTGATAAATTTTGGATATTTGCAATGCAAGAAGAACTCAACCAATTCGAAAGAAATCAGGTTTAGGAACTTATTCCTAAACCTGCTGATCATTCGATCATTAGTCTAAATGGATCTTTCGTAACAAAGTTAATAAGGACGGTTCAGTCATATGTAATAAAGCACATCTAGTAGCTCAAGGATACAACCAAGAGGAAGGTATCGACTACGATGAGACGTATGCTCCTATTGCACGACTTGAATCAATCTGCATGCTTTGTACCTGTACAAATTTTCAAATTTTCAAACTCTTTCAAATGGATGTTAAAAGTGCTTTTCTAAATGGTTTTATTAAAGAAGAAGTTTTCTTAAAGCAACTAGATGGTTTTGAAAACTATAAGTTTCCTGATCATGTTTTCAAGATTAAGAAAGCTCTTTACGGCCTCAAACAAGCCCCTCGAGCTTGGTATGAACGCCTAAGCACTTTCTTACTTGAAAAGGGCTTTTCAAAGGAGAAGATTGACACGACACTTTTTATAAAATCAATTGATGACACCATTCTCTTAGTGCAAATTTATGTGGATGACATCATCTTTGGGTCTACTAATGAGATTTTATGCCAAAAATTTGCCAAGTGTATGCAGAATGAGTTTGAGATGAGCATGATGGAGGAACTTAACTACTTCCTTGGATTGTAAATCAAACAAAACTCATAAGGAGTCTTCATCGGCCAATCAAAGTATACAAAGGACATGCTGAAGAAATTTGATCTTGACAACATCAAACCAATCAGTACTCCGATGGCTACTACAACTAAATTAGAACCTAATGAAAGTGACAAACCAGTCGATCAACGTAAGTATCGAGGTATGATTGGTAGTCTTCTATATTTAACGGCTAGTCCTCCCGATATCATGTTTAATGTTTGTCTATGTGCTTATTATCAAGCCAACTCTAAGGAATCACACATGACCGCGGTTAAGCGTATTTTTCGATACCTTAAAGGCACTGTTACGGTGGGCTTGTGGTATCCCAAAACTACATCCTTTGACTTGATCGATTATTTCGATGCCGATTTTGCTGGATGCAAAGTCGACCGTAAAAGTACCAACGGCACGTGTCATCTATTAGGGAAGCTTTAGTCTCTTGGTTTAGCAAGAAACAAAACTCTGTAGTACTATCTACAATAGAAGTTGAATACATAGTTGCAGGACGTTGTTGTGCTCAGATTTTGTGGATGAAGCAAATCCTTGCAGACTATAATTTATCTTTTAAGCACATTTCTATATTCTGTGATAACACTAGTATAATTAACTTGACCAAGAATTCAGTATATCACTCACGCACTAAGCACATAGAGATACGACACCATTTTTTTAGAGATCATCAATTGCAAGGCACTATTAATCTAGGGTTTATTGACACTGATCATCAGCTAGCAGACTTTTTCTCTAAACTACTTGCCGAAGAGCGTTTCAATTTTCTTCGTCGAGAATTAGAAATCTTGGATGAACATGTCATACAAAAGTCTTACCTGCGCAAATAATTGTTAAATCAAAATAGTACATGTTGTATTGTATTGGGTACAAGCCGAAAGGACCCTTCTGACAACAAGGCGTAAAAGCCTAAGCGACACGGTGCCTAGTGTCTTCGGACTACCGCTAGCTGGAATCCGGGTCTTACAGCTAACCTGAGGCAATTCACATGTACTGATCAAATTGTTCACAAAGTTGTCGCATGTTCCATTTATTTTATGGCTTATAAAGTCCATTATTGTTAATTCAAGACCATCTTTTCTCTATCATGTCACCATTTTTTTTAGTTTCTGCTTTGTAGTTTATCATTTCATGACTTTAATACTATTTCTACTATACTTTTATTTCACTTTATATGTATGACTGCGAGTTTCTTTCTTTTGGATTATCAAAACTGCTAGTTGTCTCTATTAAAATTTGGTTATGGTTAATGTTGTGTGATTGCTCTCTTCACTTTGTCTATCTTTTATCTCTTTACAGGGGGAGGGGGGGCTATGCTATATTTTGCTAAGTGACAAAGGGGGAGAATAATATATATTTGATGTGATCTTGTATATGATGTGATATTGGATGTGATATTATGAATTGTGTTGTGCTTGGATAAGAACTTTATATCAGGATGAAAACAAAAACATCTATTTGCGGGGGAGACGACATATCTATTTGCGAGGGAGCAACTTCATACGTGTAAATTATTCTATCTCCTTCAAACATGTGTCCAGGTATGAATATTGAGAACATACAAATATCATTTTGTCAATTATCAAAATGTGAGAGATTGTTGATCCAAACTGGATCAAAGTCAACCTAATTTAGAAAATTAACAAAATGATATCTGATATGATCCAATACGACACATCAAGTTCAAGACAGACGTCATCGACAAAGTTGTTACATTGCAATTGTACTTGTACTTAGTCTGTAATTTTTTAAATTATTGAGTATAGGAACATGTACGTTGAGTCGCACTGAGTCATCTCAACCCCTAAACTTACTTCTCCAAACTCTACCATACAAAACAAAACAATTCTTAAACCAAACCAAACCAATCTAGCCCATATAAACTTTATGGCCCAAGGTAGACAGAATTCGGGCCGAACTCCGCCTTAGGCAGAACTCGGGCCGAACTCTGCCCCCTAATTTTCAGGAACCTAATTTTTAGGAACACCATGCTACTAGCTATCCAATGTTCAAATTTTTGAATATTTGGGGCAGAATTCTGGCCGATTTCTGCCTCCCCTGACTAGTATAAATATGGCTTGAATTCTCTCATTTCAAATCATCTCTCACTCTCAATCTTCTAAGCCTTATTCATTATAAGCCTTACTCTTCCAATCCACTAGCTACAAAACTTCCTAAGCCCCAAGGTGCTCAGTGCGATTCAGCTAAAAGTTTCTGTGCAAGAGTTGAAAAAAAATCACTTGGACAATTCCAAGTTTCGCTTCTGCGAAGTTGTAAGAAGTTGGTATGCTCTTCTGAGTAAAGGCAAGTGTGTACCATATTTCACAAATAGTGGATTTCAATCCTGAGTGAGAGTTCTCAGGTCTGGACTAGTCCTCCATGAGAGAAACTAGGTTATATCGCTGTGTTTGCGTATGCTCTTCTGATATCTCTTAATTTTTGCATTACTACTCTGATTATTTATTCTATTGGTAGTTGCTTCTGGACTGCATAGAGTTAATTTTAAATTTGTTATTTTTAACACAAACTCTATTCACCCCCTCTAGAGTTGCCTACACGTAACTTCAGAACAAACTTTTGTACTTAAACAAACAAGAAATGTACAAAGAAATCCTAAACATGAACTTTAAATACAAAATTTTTGATTCTAGGGAAGTGTGACGGTGACGATCGAACGCTGTAGTGGTTTATTTACTCGTTGACGATCTGACGACGCAAAAAAACTGCAAGTCTTCTACTCAGCAGCAACGTGGACAATAATTCGGATCTCTGAAGTTTACTCTGACTCTCTGGATGTCTGGGGTTGATAATTGGGTTGCATTAAATGAAGGACAAGCCCTTCTATTTATAGTTGTTTTGTGGAATGATCCAGTCATGCGCGCAGGAGCGTTGTGCGCATGATTTGTTGGGCACAGGGGCGCTGCGCTCATTGGATTGAACTGAAAGTGGTTGTAACTGCATTATGGGCTGCAGATGATCTGACATGTGACAGTTGGTGGGACTCATCTGTTGTTGAGATCTTGGGTGATTGGCACCCGTTCATAGGCATGACTTAGTCAATGACACATGGCGTGTGTATGTTGCTCAAAGATCTCGTTATGTTGTAACTGAATGATTCGACTGCGCCTGAGAAGCGCTGCACTTTTGGCTTTGCAAAAGTGCATGAGGGCTTAAGCTTGAGTCAGCCACGTTGCCTCTTTAAGGTACTGTGCCTTCATGGTATTGCGCATTTCCTCACGACTTTCGAGATGCACACTGTATGAAATGACAATTGACATCTGACAACCGATATCTGACAGATGACATCTGACACAATTGTAACCCCACCACTCAAAAATCATCAAATTTAATATTTTCTATAGTTTCATTGATTATCTATAATTAATTAAGTGTTAAATAATTTAACTTTTCAATATTATTTTTGAGTTAATCTAATGAAGCCTTGGACCTTCATTCATGGGCCATTGTTCATGCAGTGGTTGGGCTGTATAACCAACCCATTTACTTATTTTAAGATGTGAGTCCATTCAAAATGTGTATAAATCAATTCCAATAGATCAGGCCCATCCTGGTAGGCCCAAACCCCTTGGCCTATTTAAATCCTAAAGGAAGAATAAAATTTTCCTTTCTTCCTTTACAAGTGAACTATCATTTCATTCGAATCCTTCTGTGATTCAAAAATCGGTTACAAAATTGCCAGGTGCCATGTGCAGCCCCTCAATTCAGATCCTTCCTGCACTTTTTCCCACTCCTTTTCAATCAATTGATTTCCCTAACCGCCTATATAACCCTAATTTTGCATCATTCTTCTTCCCTCATCATTCAGAACAGAGCTCCACACCTAATTGTTTTCAAACTGAGATCTGAGGAAGAAAGAGAAGGCTGAGGAAGAAGAGGGAACGGCCATAGCTATTAGCTACGGTGATCATCGGCGGTGGATGGCTCGACGTGGATGCTAGCTGAGGTGAATTCCAAACCTTACAATTTGTTAAACTTGAATCTCTGAGTGAGTAATTGATCATTTGTTGATCGTTCCTTCTCATTTTTACAATTCCTAATAGGGATCTTGATTTCTAGATCGACAGTTGATCTTTACTGTTCTTCATCGACTGATGAACAATTTGGTAAGAGGTCGAATTATCTAAATCATTTAGAGTCAAATTCATGTCAATCAATTTCCTTAGTTCGGATCTACTGAGATTTTGATCGATTCCTTTCCATCCACTCAGATCTGAGGATTTTGATCCTGAATTATTCAAGAACAATCAGCTCACAAAACGCTCAGATATTCATAATTTGTGTGAGTATTTTGATTCCTCTATTTGAAGTCCAATGTCCTGATACCTACTGATTGGTCCTGAATCATGAAGTATGGATTGAAGGATCTCACATTTTGTTGAACTTACACTATTATGTTGTCCCTGTCTTACTTTCTTTGCTCAGAGAATTTCTGGATCCATACAACTTGAGATTAGAATTGAGTCAATTGTGAGGTTGAGGCTCAGATCAGTACTGTATCAGAAATCATCAGGTAAAGTTCTTCATCTTTTTGTATAGTATTCAATTTCAGTATTAGTTAAGGAATGCTGGATCATGAGTAGGCTATTTCAGAAATAGTATTATGAGTCTCACTTGGGTCTCGTTGACATATAGGTTTAATTAATAATGGTTCATCCTATTCTGAGTATATCATAGGAAGGGTTAGATGTAAATTTCTGATGGTTAAGACTGTAAATTGAAATGGTGCTTGACTGATAATTAAGGTTGGCTGAGACAAGGTAAATTGAGATCTTGCCTAGAGATTACATTGATAGTTACTGAGGATTGTCTGGAAATGGCAGTTAGAGTGTTCTGAGATTCAGTTTTATTAGATTGAATAATGTTATAGATTTAATCTCGAATTAACCTTACTGTTCAACCTGTGACAGTTTTGTTTGAGCCAATTCTTGATAATCAGTGTCCTTTCTCTGAGAGAAGACTCATATGGATCACAGAGTCTAAGCATCTGATTCCATTCAGTCTAATTTACTCCTCTCATGCTGATTTTTGGGTTAAATGAGAACAAGTGGGTAGGTATGTAGTCCTAGCATCATGACTGTTTAGACAATCCTGAGATTTACTAATTATCTTTCTTTCTGTCAATAGGTAGTATAATATGAGTACACTGTTTAAACTAGCAGTGTGTGGACTTCTGTGATGCATACGTTTAGCTTTCCCTGTTTCCTGAGCATAGACTGAACTTAAATTGCAACACACAGGTTCAGCCAAATCTCTAGTTAGACTGAATGTATAGGCTCAAGAAAATATGTTATAACTGTGAATGATAATTGAGTGTCTGATAGGGGATTAAGGGGGAGTTCAGGTTTTAAGTATTGATTGTAGGCTGGTTGACAATAGATATTACTGTGGGTTTAAGTCTCCTATTGCATGCTCAATAACTGCAGGGAACAGAGCTATCTTACACCATGTGGAGAATTGGAGAACTGATTTGTGTTAAGGCAAGTTTAACCCACTTACCTTGAGTAGATACCTGCAATATTTCGACTGTCAGATTCTTCATTTTGGAACTTATCTGAAGGGGGCCTGTTAGCAATTGCTAAGGTTTGTATTCTACTGAACCTGGGTGCTGTCCTGAGGACAGGTGAAATGCTCTAGTGTAGGCTGAAGGTTACTTCAGGTTTAAATGATAAGAGTGTGGAGTTTTGTTGAAGTTTAAATCCTGAAATAGTGTAGGCTGGAAACCAAGTTCCAGTTCAAATTGAGAATTGTTGTGTTTAGGACTGTTTTAGTTCAGCCACTTGGTAGCAGTCCTATTAGAGGACTGATATGTGTGAACTAATGAAGTGGCAGTGTTATGGCTATGAAGATTACATGACCAGTCTTTAGTTATATGGGTGTATCAATGCCTATCAATTAGACTAATTAAATCTGGGGGTACTGAACTGTTGCATCAGTCCTATTTATGGCTGAACTAATGATTCAAGTGACCCAAGATTGGTATTGTTCAAATGACCTAAAGATTGATATTGTTCGGAAATCTGAGAATTGGTATTGTTCAGTGAACTAAGGACTGATGTTGTAACATTCTTACCTTAGAGTTTAACCTTAAGCTATCAGTGCCCTGTCTCTGTAGGAAAAAATCTGTATAACAGTTAGAAGTAACCGTGAAGGCCCTTGACAAAAACCTGGTAGGATCAATCCTTAGCTAATGTATTAGTGTATTTGAATATTCATGTTGCCAGAGCTTTGTAGGAATCACTTGGGATTAAATACCATAGGAAAACATTGTAGAATTATACTTTTAGTTTCTACTTGATTGACAGGTTTAGTCTAATAGCTGAAGTCCAGTCATAAATCAAGTGAATGATGGATATCATATGATTACAGGCTGAACTCTGAAGGATATCTAGTATACTAATTATCTCATATTAGCATAATACTAGTTTATGTAAATAATCATATATAGGATAAATTTAGTGTTATCAAAGATGGAACTAAGGAATGTGCTAGTGACCTTTTCTAGACTAGAAATATCTACCCTTAAATTGTTGACTTATCAATTTGTAAATTATAAACAGGAGGATATCCAACTGTACATCCCACACTTGATCACCCTAAGCAAGGCAAGTATACTCCTCGGACTTGTCCATTTTCTCATGTCTTGTATATTCATTCTTGTATTTCCTTGTTGACATGATATATCACGAGATTGTCTTGTATCATGTTACTTGAGTTTACTTGTGTCTGGAAGGAAAAATACTACAGATGTGTAATCAAACCCGTGTTACTATTCATGTGAATAGCTTAGGCCCCGCATCGTGTACGTGGGACCGAAGCCGTACCATTTCATGTTCATTGAATCTACCCAAGCCGATCACACACTCTGGATGTATTTCGATATATTGTACACTTCAGGATTCATGTTGTATTTTATATTCAGGACTCATTTCATGTTCCCTGTATTTACTTTCAGTATTCATGTTCAGGATTCATATCATGTTCTCGTTTCTCGTACTTTATATATATTTCATGTGTTCTTGTTCATGCCATGATGTTCATGTTCATTTCCTTGGATACACTTAGCTCCGCTCCTGACTAGGATATGTTGCAGGTAAGCTGGAGGCTATCTGTGATACTTATTACGGGCAGGAGCCTGGAGGCACCCA
Organism: Iris pallida; assembly: GCA_029216955.1. Classification (NCBI taxonomy): domain Eukaryota; kingdom Viridiplantae; phylum Streptophyta; class Magnoliopsida; order Asparagales; family Iridaceae; genus Iris; species Iris pallida. The sequence goes on from JANAVB010011800.1 coordinate 14,279,560, forward strand.
TGAGCCAGTTGATGTTGCCCAGGACTTAGAGGCTGAGGAAGCCTAGTATTTTCCTTTTAGCTTTATCTGGAGTGTATTAGAGACATCAGTTTATTTCCCATTTGCTGGAATGTAATAACATTTAGACTTGTATTTGAGATTCTGGGATTCGATATTAGATGCTGGGATTTACTTTCATTCTTATCTGGATTCATAGTTATCCCTAGATATTGGTACAGCTTACTTCATCGTATCTAACGACGAAGGCTGGGCGGTGTCCGACTCGTGTCCGATTATTCGGGAGCGGATCGTAACATGTTTTTAGTGGTGGCCCATGCAGGTCTATCCTAATGGTACCTAGGTCTTAGCGTACTATTGGAGGACTTGATTACACTAGGAAAACTTGATCACAGCATAAGAAAATCGAAAAATAAGGGTATATCAGGTTTCATCAGGTGCATTGATATTATAAAAACATTGTTTATTTTTAGGTTTTAGGGTTTGTCAATCAACGAAGTTTCTTTCTATTGCAGGATGGTTACTACGAGGAAGACCGCGGATCAGCCAGGATTTGCAGGCAGTTCGGGACAGCCCGAACCAGACGCTCCAGTAGATCAGCTTTCGCCACCGCCTCCTATCTTTCCTCCATTGCCCTCGACGATGATGTTTGACGGCGCCCAGGTGATGGCCATGTTCCAGCAGTTCATGGAGGCCCAGAACCACCAGGCAGCACAGTTCAGAGCGACCGTCGTCGACGCACTCAGGACTCGAGAGACGGCACCACCAGCACCAGTTTTAGCTTTGCCATTTGGATCGGAAGGATTCGTCATCCACAACGATGCATCATGAAAGGGCTTGGGATGTGTGCTTGAGCAGAACAAGAGGGTCATTGTTTATGCTTCTAGACAGTTGAGGCCTTATGAGAAGAATTATCCTACACATGACTTGGAGCTTGCAGCAGTCATTTTTGCCTTGAAACTGTGGAAGCACTATTTGTATGGAGAGAGAGTAGACATCTTCACGGACCAAAAAAGCCTGAAGTATGTTTTCACTCAGAAGGAGCTGAATATGAGGCAGCGCAGATGGCTGAAACTCATGAAGGATTTTGACATCAATCTGCAATACCACCCTGGAAAGGCGAATGTGTTAGCAGATGCTCTCAGTCGATATCCTGTTGCTATGTTTCTTACTATGGATCGGCATCTTTTGGAGGATCTTGAGAGTTTGGGGATCGAGATTGTTCTTCCTGGAGTTGGAGGGCAGCTGATGCACATGCAGATACAGTCAGGACTGATAGAGAAGATCAAGGAGGCCCAGTTTCTTGATGAGGGACTCCGGTGTCTCAGAGGCTAGGCAGAGGCAGGATTGCTCGATGACTTCACTATTGCAGATGATGGATCCCTGAGGCACGGGAACCAGTTGTGTGTGCCCAAGGATTTGCGGGATGAGGTGATGCAGGAGGCCCACCAGTCGCAGTATTCTATTCATCCTGGATCTACCAAGATGTATAAGGATCTGCGGGAGTATATTTGGTGGTATGGGATGAAACGAGAGGTTGCCAGATTTGTTTCCAGATGCCTTGTGTGCCAGCAGGTCAAGGCAGAGCACCAGAGATCAGCAGGATTACTCCAGCCTTTACCTATTCCAGAATGGAAGTGGGAACACATCACCATGGACTTCGTCTCTGGTTTACCGCGTACACTCGGTGGCAAGGATGCTATTTGGGTTATCGTGGACAGACTGACGAAGTCTGCTTGCTTCATTCCGTTCAAGGTAGGGCTGTCGACCGAGAAGCTTGCAGACCTCTACATGCGACAGATTGTGCGGATCCATGGAGTACCGGTGAGCATCGTTTCAGACAGGGACAACCGTTTCACATCACACTTCTGGAGGAGTCTACAGCTGAGCTTGGGTTCACAGTTGAAGTTCAGCACCGCTTATCATCCACAGACGGACGGGCAGTCCTAGAGGACCATTCAGACACCGGAGGACATGCTGCGAGTTTGCGCACTTGATTTCGGCGGTTCATGGGAGGACCACTTGCATCTTGTGGAGTTTGCCTATAATAACAGTTATCAGGCTAACATCGAGATGACCCGTTCAAGGCACTGTATGGACGGAGATGTCGTACACCTTTATCTTGGGACGACGTTGGCGAGAGGGCTTTGCTTGGGCCAGAGATGGTTGTAGACTCAGCTGAGAAGATCAGAATGATCAGAGAGTGTCTCAGAGTTGCACAAGATCGACAGAAGCACTGGACGGACAGCAGCAGACGGCCACTGGAGTTTGCGGTTGGGGATAGAGTGTTTCTGAAGATCTCGCCGACCAGAGGTGTCATTCGGTTTGGCAGAGGCGGGAAGCTCAGTCCGAGGTACTTGGGCCTTTCGATGTGACTGCACGGATTGGCGAGGTGCCATATCGGCTAGCGCTTCCAGCTAGCTTGGAGGGAGTGCACGACGTCTTTCACGTGTCCCAGCTTCGACGCTACACTCCTGATCTGAGCCATGTGGTGGACTACTCAGAGCTAGAGGTGGGTCCGAGCTTGACCTACGAGGAGCAGCCAGTGGAGATCCTTGATCGGAGGGAGAAGCAATTGCGGAATTAGACTATTCCACTTGTCCGAGTGATGTGGAGACACCACTCTCCGGGAGAGTCCACATGGGAGCGCGAGGATGAGATGCGGGAGCGTTATCCCAGTTTGTTTGCTTGATTGTATTTTTTTGAAAAGTTAAATTTATAAATAGTTTGTGTTCGAACAATCGTAGTGATTTTGTTTTGTATAATTAATTTTGTTGTCCTTCGAATTTCGAGGACGAAATTTTTTTTAGGAGGGGAGATTTGTAACCCCACCACTCAAAAATTATCAAATTTAATATTTTCTATAGTTTCATTGATTATCTATAATTAATTAAGTGTTACATAATTTAACTTTTCAATATTATTTTTGAATTAATCTAATGAAGCCTTGGGCCTTCATTCATGGGCCATTGTTCATGTAGTGGTTGGGCTGTATAACCAACCCATTTACTTATTTTAAGATGTGAGTCCATTCAAAATGTGTATATATCAATTCCAATAGATCAGGCCCATCCTGGTAGGCCCAAACCCCTTGGCCTATTTAAATCCTAAAGGAAGAATAAAATTTTCCTTTCTTCCTTTACAAGTGAACTATCATTTCATTCGAATCCTTCTGTGATTCAAAAATCGGTTACAAAATTGCCAGGTGCCATGTGCAGCCCCTCAATTCAGATCCTTCCCGCACTTTTTCCCACTCCTTTTCAATCAATTGATTTCCCTAACCGCCTATATAACCCTAATTTTGCATCATTCTTCTTCCCTCATCATTTAGAGCAGAGCGCCACACCTAATTGTTTCCAAACTGAGATCTGAGGAAGAAAGAGAAGGCTGAGGAAGAAGAGGGAACGGCCATAGCTACGGTGATCATCGACGGTGGATGGCTCGATGTGGATGCTAGCTGAGGTGAATTCCAAACCTTACAATTTGTTAAACTTGAATCTCTGAGTGAGTAATTGATCATTTGTTGATCGTTCCTTCTCATTTTTACAATTCCTAATAGGGATCTTGATTTCTGGATCGACAGTTGATCTTTACTGTTCCTCATCGACTGATGAACAATTTGGTAAGAGGTCGAATTATCTAAATCATTTAGAGTCAAATTCATGTCAATCAATTTCCTTGGTTCGGATCTACTGAGATTTTGATCGATTCCTTTCAATCCACTCAGATCTGAGGATTTTGATCCTGAATTATTCAAGAACAATCAGCTCACAAAACGCTCAGATATTCATAATTTGTGTGAGTATTTTGATTCCTCTATTTGAAGTCCAATGTCCCGATACCTACTGATTGGTCCTGAATCATGAAGTATGGATTGAAGGATCTCATATTTTGTTGAACTTACACTATTATGTTGTCCCTGTCTTACTTTCTTTGCTCAGAGAATTTATGGATCCATACAACTTGAGATTAGAATTGAGTCAATTGTGAGGTTGAGGCTCAGATCAGTGCTGTATCAGAAATCATCGGGTAAAGTTCTTCATCTTTTTGTATAGTATTCAATTGCAGTATTAGTTAAGGAATGCTGGATCATGAGTAGGCAGTTTCAGAAATAGTATTATGAGTCTCACTTGAGTCTCGTTGACATATAGGTTTAATTAATAATGGTTCATCCTATTCTGAGTATATCATAGGAAGGGTTTCTGATGGTTAAGACTGTAAATTGAAATGGTGCTCGACTGATAATTAAGGTTGGCTGAGACAAGGTAAATTGAGATCTTGCCTAGAGATTACATTGATAGCTGCTGAGGATTGTCTGGAAATGGCAGTTAGAGTGTTCTGAGATTCAGTTTTATTGGATTGAATAATGTTATAGATTTAATCTCAAATTAACCTTACTGTTCAACCTGTGACAGTTTTGTTTGAGCTAATTCTTGATAATCAGTGTCCTTTGTTGGTGCTTTCTTGTTGGTGCTTTCTTTACATGGAGAGAGCTTGCTCTCTCCATGCCTTATAAATTTTAGTCCCACATCGGAAATGCACCATGAGTTATCTCAACATATATACTTGGGTGTGTTGTTGAGAGATGCACATGGGGTGGTGACCCTAAGGAGGGAACCATGTGGGTGATTTTACAAGGAGGTAAGAATAAGGCTCCAAGGATTAAGCATTAATGCTTTTGTCATTCTCTTGGATTAATTCCATTTGGAGCTAAGCCCCAAAGGGGCTTAGCGACTCGGACTCGGACTCGGACTCGGACTCGGGCTCATGGGCTCATGGGGCGTAATGTGGCGTTTTGTTGGCGCACTTAGCACGTCAGCACGTCAGCAGTCATGCGGTCTTTATGCGGCGGTCCATGCGGCCAGGCTGCTGCTGCCGCATTGAGGGATCCGCTGACTGTGCAGATTACAAATCAGGTATGGAAAGGCTGAATCAATGCGATTAAATCAGATCCTATCTTTGTGGGATTAGAATTAATTCAGATCCTATCTTTGTGGGATTTGAATTAAATCTCGTTGCTATCTTTTGGGATTTGATTCAATCTTTCCATAACTGAAGAGGTGGCTAGGGTTTCCCCCCTCTCTCTATAAATACTCTCTTCTGGCCTCCTTTGTGAGTACTACAAAATTACAAGTCAGAAAATGAGAAAGAGAGAGAGAGTTGCTGCCGCCATTGCAAGTCCATCCGAGGAGTCTGAACCGAGGTGACTTCGAGCGTTCCACAAGTTCTTCAACTTGCTGGTTCCTGGAAGCAGATCGTGTGGGGCGAATCTTGCTTTGAGCAACGGTGTTTTGACACCCCAGCATTGTTCTTCTTCTTATCTCTCTCTAGTTTTATTGTAACTCGTTCTGTCCCAATTGCAACACGTTTGCAAGGAAGAACGAGAGATCTTCTCTCATCTTTTTCCCTCCTTCAGATTGTAATTTGGCTATTTGATTTATTGTACCATCGTAGATCTTGAGTTTGATCACTGCAAAGTTTTGTGTGACATCTCAGATCTCGATTGCATCTGTTTTTCATCTTTGATCAAGCCCCGGGAGTAACAATCTCAAAGCAAGATCCGTGTAGATGGAAAACATAATGCTTCGCTCCTCCAATCGGACTTCTGCAAGTTGGAAAAGTTCGATGGAGAGCACTATCAAGTCTGAAAGAGAAAGGTTTACCTGACTCTTCAACTGAAAGACGTTGATCATGTTCTGTTAGAGGAAGAACCCTCTGTTCCAGACACTGGATCTACTGCCGCAATCAACGCGGCTACCAAACTCCAGGCCAAGTGGAGAAGGAAAAATAGCATCTGCAGGCTTCTCATCCTGAATGCTATGGAGGACTCCCTGGCAGAATCCTACTCGAAGAAGGAACTTGCCAGAGACATATGGGAGTCTGTGGAAAATCTGTATGAAGAAGACAAGAACAGGAGCAAAATGTTTGTGGTTGAAAAATATCACAAATTGCTCTTTGAGGACGAAAAGTCCATGCTGCCATAAGTGAAGGAATTTCTGAAGCCGCGTCAGAAACTGGAAGACGAAGAGATGCCCCTTCCCGACAAGTTTGTCGTCGGAGGGATCGTCTCAAAACTTCCTGCTGGATGGAGTACCTTCTATGCAAGGATGCACAGAAAGAAGCTAGATATAAGCTTGGGAGATCTACTGCAAGAGATCCATGTTGAGGATGAGATGCGTTCCCAACAGAAGGTGGACACTCTATCCAAACAGTTGGCTAAAGCCAATCTTGTGCAGACGAGAGATCCCAAGGGGAAGCAGGCGGCTTCTCATCCCAAGAAGAAGGACTTCACTAATCTAAAAGTGAAGGGTCCTTCTTTCAAGAAACAGAAGACTAAGTCCCACGTGACTTGTTACAATTGTGGCAAGAAAGGCCACTACAAGAGTGAATGCAGATCTAAGCCTAAACAATCAGAGAAAGGTGAGCCTAATAAGGTTTCATTGGTTTCTAACTTTGTTGCTATGATCGCACAGGTCACAAATGTGGGGGTTGACTCTGACTGGTGGATAGACACTGGTGCGACTTGCCATGTCTGTTCTGGCAAGGAATGGTTCGTTACGTACCAGCCGATATCTGAGAAGGTTGTCATGACGAACCAGGCCCAAGCTGAAGTTCTGGGGATCGGAACTGTGGAACTGAAACTCACTTCTGGGAACACTCTGACGCTTCAAGGTGTGAAGCATGTTCCGGCGATTGCCAAGAACCTGATCTCTGGGAGCCTGCTCTGCAACGCAGGCTTGAGGATGGACATCAATGCTGGTCAGATGGTGATGTCCAAGAAAGGAACATACTTCGGAAAGGCTTATCAAACCGAAGGAATGTTTAAAATTCAGCTTGTCAACCAGTTTGAAGACATTAATGCAGTTGCTTTTTCTGATTATTCTCTTGAGTTGTGGCATAATAGACTAGGACATGTTCATTGTAAAAGAATTAACAAAATGTCTAGTCTAGGACTTATCTCCAAATGTGGGGGTAAGGTGGAGAAGTGTGAAGTGTGTGCTCAGACGAAGATCACAAGGAAACCCTTTCATCGGGTCAATCGAAGCACAGATCTTCTGGAGTTGGTGCACTCCGATATCTGTGACTTCAAACATTTTTCCACGAAGGCCGAGATGAAGTATTTCATAACCTTCATCGACGACTTCTCAAAATACGCATTCGTCTACATACTCAAGTCTAAAGACGAAGCTTTCGAGAAGTTCAGAGAGTTCAGGGCCGAAGCTGAACGGCAGACTGGACAACAACTCAAGAGGTTAAGGAGTGATCGAGGTGGGGAGTACAGGTCTCATGAATTCGCATCGTTCTGCAAAGAACATGGAATTATATGTGAGACTACTGCTCCATATTCTCCTCAATCCAACGGAGTAGCGGAGAGGAAGAACAGAACGTTGACAGAAATGATGAACTCAATGCTGTTCACCGCAGGTCTTCCTAAATGCTACTGGGGAGAAGCTGCATTGACGGCCACTTTTATTCTAAATAGAGTGCCATATGCAACTTCGGACGTAACTCCTCATGAACTCTGGTTCAAAGTCAGACCAAACTTGAATGTCATTCGAGTGTGGGGGTGTCTGGCGTATGTGAAGCTCCCAGATCTAAAGATTCAGAAGCTAGGGACAAGGACTACGAAGGCGATCTTCTTGGGGTATGCCGAGAAGAGTGATGCTCGGAGATTTCTTGATATTGAGTCAAATCATATCATCGAATCTCGCGATGCTGAATACTTTGAAGACAAGTTTGTAAAAGACAAAAACATTATTCTTTCGGACATTCCGGAAAATGATGTAGGTGCAAATGAGAATGAAACCTCATATGAGCCAGTAGTCCAAGAAGAAGCTGTTGTTGAGGAAACAACTCTTGTACCAGAACTCGCAGAGCCGTCAGCTAAGCGAGCGAGGAGACCGAAAGATTTCGGAGATGACTTTGTCACCTATCATGTGGAAGCAGATCCGCTTACCTATGATGAGGCGATGAAGACCAGAGATGCTATCTTCTGGAAGGAGGCAGTGAATGACGAGTTTGACTCTATCACCTCCAATAACACATGGGTGTTGGTAGATCTACCTGAAGGAGAGAAGCCCATCGGATGTAAATGGATCTTCAAGAAGAAGATGAAGGCAGATGGAACTATTGACAAGTTCAAGGCCAGGCTGGTAGCCAAGGAATTTTCTCAAAAACAGGGGATAGACTACTTTGACACGTACGCTCCAGTAGCTCGGATGACCACCATCAGGATGTTAATCGCTCTAGCAGCTATACATAAGTTGGTGATACATCAGATGGATGTAAAGACCGCATTCCTGAATGGGGAGCTGACCGAAGAGATTTACATGCAACAGCCAGATGGATTTGTCGTCAAAGGTCTTGAAGACAAAGTCTGCAAGTTGGTGAAATCATTGTATGGTTTGAAGCAAGCACCCAAGATGTGGCATGAGAAGTTTGACAAAGTTATTAGGTCAAACGGCTACAGAGTCAGCAAGACGGACAAATGTGTTTACACAAAGTTCGCTGATGGAAGAGGAGTCATCGTTTGTCTGTATGTGGACGACATGCTAATCCTAGGTACGGATATAGGCTGTGTCACAGAGACAAAGAAGTTCCTGTCAACCAAGTTCAGTATGAAGGACTTGGAGGATACAGATATCATCTTGGGCATAAAAATCATCCGGACAGACACTGGAGTAGAGCTGTCACAATCTCACTACATTGAGAAGATGCTCACACGCTATGCGTATAAGGATCTTCCAGGGATCGATACGCCATACAGGTGTGATCAGAAGCTAAAGCCAAATTTAAGGGAAAGCGTCAGGCAGCTGGAGTATTCTAGCGTTATCGGAAGTTTGATGTACGCAACCACTGCCACAAGGCCTGACATAGCTTTCGCCGTGGGAATGCTGAGTCGGTTCACAAGCAACCCAGGGGTTGAGCACTGGAAAGCTGTGAAGCGGGTGATGAGATATCTCAAGAAAACTCAGACATATGCACTGCACTACAACGGGTATCCGACAGTAGTGGAAGGCTTCAGTGATGCTAGCTGGTGTTCAGAGGTGGAAAGCGAGAGATCCACAGGTGGATATGTCTTTTCCTTGGGTGGAGCTACTATATCTTGGAAGTCGAAGAAGCAGACTATACTCTATCGTTCCTCCATGAAATCTGAATTCTATGCACTTGAAACTGCAGCAGATGAAGCAGAATGGCTTCGGAAGCTCATGTATGATCTTCCAGTGGTTGGGGCTCAGATACCGGCGATACCGATATACTGTGACAACCAGGCGACTGCGGCGGTGGCATCAAATGACCTCTTCAACGGAAAGAAGAGGACTGTGCGGTTGAAGCACAGGGCAGTACACGATCTTATCAAAAGAGATGTAATTGCAGTGATTGATGTTCGGAGTCAGGAGAACCTGGCAGATCCGTTCACGAAAGGCCTCAAGCGCCAGTTGGTCGATGACACAGCTTGTAAAATGGGCTTGAAGGCATTCTGATAGTGTGTCTTTGTAATCCTACCATAAAGTTTTATGCTAGTAGTTCAAAGAGAAATCTACTAGGCATCTAACCTTTGGTTCAAAGGAGGATCACTGACTGGGAAACTATCAGGTAGCAGTGGGTACTTGTTCTCTGGAACATGGAAGGGATACGGACCCATAACCACTGTTGTCTACTATGTATTTTTTCTGCGGAAAAAACTGATCCTGTGGAAGGTTAGCTTAAACGCCGTAATGAGTTCTCAGGCAGAGTGAATGCCTGGAGTGCTTTACAGGAAGCACGGTAGAGCAGCACTACAAGGAGTGAAACTCCATGCTACAGTGGGGTGACTCCACCATGAGGTTCCCAGGTAGGGGTAATGCCTCGGTTTTGCAAGCCAAGTCACAGCGGCGTAGCACCGCAAATAGGCAGGTAGCCTAATGCTGTATGACGTAATTAAAGAGTTGTAGACAGCACTACAAAGGGGAGAATGGCCCCATGTTACAGTGGCACGACACCACGATGAGGTACCCAGGTAGGGGTAAAGCCTCGACATTGCAAGCCATGTCGTTGCGACGTAACACCGCAAGGAAGCCTTAGGCTTCATGTTGGGTAGTTTGGCACTACAAAGAGGCTTGTGACCTCATGCTACAGTAGTATGACACTACGATGAGGTTCCCAGGTAGGAGTAATGCCTCGGCTTCAGGCCATGTCATAGCGGCGTAGCACCGCAAGGAAGCGCAAGGCTTCATGCCATATCTCTTTAATAAAGAACTCACCTATAGTGTATGGAAAGAGATATCAGGCCGTCTCTTGAGGGTAAACTTGTAGACGCCCAAAATTATACACTGAAACCAGGCTGGCACAGGGCCTTTAATGTGCAGCCAGAAGCACACGTAACTACACTTTGTGAGTGAAAAGAATTACAATTGTGGTGCAGAATTCAAGGCGTAGTCCATTCTTGTATCACATTGTTATTTAACCCATGCGGGAAGATTCAAGTCGTCAGCGACATCTATCCTAATACAAAATAAACAGTTACTGTGGGGAATGCTCAACCCTGGACACATATATATGTTGTGATATGTGGGGGATTGTTGGTGCTTTCTTGTTGGTGCTTTCTTTACATGGAGAGAGCTTGCTCTCTCCATGCCTTATAAATTTTAGTCCCACATCGGAAATGCACCATGAGTTATCTCAACATATATATTTGGGTGTGTTGTTGAGAGATGCACATGGGGTGGTGACCCTAAGGAGGGAACCATGTGGGTGATTTTACAAGGAGGTAAGAATAAGGCTCCAAGGATTAAGCATTAATGCTTTTGTCATTCTCTTGGATTAATTCCATTTGGAGCTAAGCCCCAAAGGGGCTTAGCGACTCCGACTCGGACTCGGACTCGGACTCGGACTCGGGCTCATGAGGCGTAATGTGGCGTTTTGTTGACGCACTTTGCACTTAGCACGTCAGCAGTCATGCGGTCTTTATGCGGCTCATATGCGGCCATGCGGTCTTATACGGCATGCGGCTCTTATGCGGCCTCATGCGGCTCATGCGGCCATGCGGCTCATGCGGCACATGCGGCCTCATGCGGCTCATGCGGCCATGCGGCTCATGCGGCACATGCGGTCCATGCGGCACATGCGGTCCATGCGGTCCATACGGCTCATGCGGTCCATGCGGCTCATGCGGTCCATGCGGCCAGGCTGCTGCTGCTGCTGCCGTATGGAGGGATCCGCTGACTGTGCAGATTACAAATCAGTTATGGAAAGGCTGAATCAATGCGATTAAATCAGATCCTATCTTTGTGGGATTAGAATTAATTCAGATCCTATCTTTGTGGGATTTGAATTAATTTCGTGGAATTTGAATTAAATCTCGTTGCTATCTTTTGGGATTTGATTCAATCTTTCCATAACTGAAGAGGCGGCTAGGGTTTCCTCCCTCTCTCTATAAATACTCTCTTCTGGCCTCCTTTGTGAGTACTACGAAATTACAAGTCAGAAAATGAGAAAGAGAGAGAGAGAGTTGCTGCCGCCATTGCAAGTCCATCCGAGAAGTCTGAACAGAGGTGACTTCGAGCGTTCCACAAGTTCTTCAACTTGCTGGTTCCTGGAAGCAGATCGTGTGGGGCGAATCTTGCTTTGAGCAACGGTATTTTGACACCCCAGCATTGTTCTTCTTCTTATCTCTCTCTAGTTTTATTGTAACTCGTTCTGTCCCAATTGCAACACGTTTGCAAGGAAGAACGAGAGATCTTCTCTCATCTTTTTCCCTCCTTCAGATTGTAATTTGGCTATTTGATTTATTGTACCATCGTAGATCTTGAGTTTGATCACTGCAAAGTTTTGTGTGACATCTCAGATCTCGATTGCATCTGTTTTTCATCTTTGATCAAGCCCCGGGAGTAACATCCTTTCTCTTAGAGGAGACTCCTGTGGATCACAGAGTCTAGGCATCTGATTCCATTCAGTCTAATTTACTCCTCTCATGCTAATTTTTGGGTTAACTGAGAACAAGTAGGTAGGTATGTAGTCCTAGCATCATGACTGTTTAGCAAATCCTGAGATTTACTAATTATCTTTCTTTCTGTCAATAGGTAGTATAATATGAGTACACTGTTTAAACCAGCAGTGTGTGGACTTCTGTGATGCACACGTTTAGCTTTCCCTATTTCCTGAGCATAGACTGTACTTAAATTGCAACACACAGGTTCAGCCAAATCTCTAGTTAGACTGAATGCATAGGCTCAAGAAAACATGTTATAACTGTGAATGATAATTGAGTGTCTAAGAGGGGATTAAGGGGGAGTTCAGGTTTTAAGTATTGATTGTAGGCTGGTTGACAATAGATATTAATGTGGGTTTAAGTCTCCTATTGCATGCTCAGTGACTGTAGGGAACAGAGCTATCTTACACCATGTGGAGAATTGGAGAACTGATTTGTGTTAAGGCAAGTTTAACCCACTTACCTTGAGTAGATACCTGCAATATTTCGACTGTCAGATTCTTTATTTTGGAACTTATTTGAAGGGGGCTTGGTTAGCTATTGCTAAGGTTTATACTCTACTGAACCTGGGTGCTGTCCTGAGGACAGGTGAAATGCTCTAGTGTAGGCTGAAGGTTACTTCAGGTTTAAATGATAAGAGTGTGGAGTTTTGTTGAAATTAAATCCTGAAATAGTGTATGCTGGAAACCAAGTTGCAGTTCAAATTGAGAATTGTTGTATTTAGGACTGTTTTAGTTCAGCAACTTGGTAGCAGTCCTATTAGGGGACTGATATGTGTGAACTAATGAAGTGGCAGTGTTATGGCTATGAAGATTACATGACCAATCTTTAGTTATATGGGTGTATCAATGCCTATCAATTAGACTAATTAAATCTGGGGGTACTGGACTGTTGCATCAGTCCTATTTATGGCTGAACTAATGATTCAAGTGACCCAAGACTGGTATTGTTCAAATGACCTAAAGATTGATATTGTTCGGAAATCTGAGAATTGGTATTGTTCAGTGAACTAAGGACTGATGTTGTAACATTCTTACCTTAGAGTTTAACCTTAAGCTATCAGTGCCCTGTCTCTGTAGGGAAAAATCTGTATAACAGTTAGAAGTAACCATGAAGGCCCTTGACAAAAACCTGGTAGGATCAATCCTTAGCTAATGTATTAGTGTATTTGAATATTCATGTTGCCAGAGCTTTGTAGGAATCACTTGGGATTAAATACCATAGGAAAACATTGTAGAATTATACTTTTAGTTTCTACTTGATTGACAGGTTTAGTCTAATAGCTGAAGTCCAGTCATAAATCAAGTGAATGATGGATATCATATGATTACAGGCTGAACTCTGAAGGATATCTAGTATACTAATTATCTCATATTAGCATAATACTAGATTATGTAAATAATCATATATAGGATAAATTTAGTGTTATCAAAGATGGAACTAAGGAATGTGCTAGTGACCTTTTCTAGACTAGAAATATCTACCCTTAAATTGTTGACTTATCAATTTGTAAATTATAAACAGGAGGATATCCAACTGTACATCCTACACTTGATCACCCTGAGCAAGGCAAGTATACTCCTCGGACTCGTCCATTTTCTCATGTCTTGTATATTCATTCTTGTATCTTCTTGTTGACACAATATATCACGGGATTGTCTTGTATCATGTTCCTTGAGTTTACTTGTGTCTGGAAGGGAAAATACTACAGATGTGTGATCAAACCCGTGTTACTATTCATGTGAATAGCTTAGGCTCCGCATCGTGCACGTGGGACCGAAGTCGTACCATTTCATGTTCATTGAATCTACCCAAGCCGATCACATACTCTGGATGTATTTCGATATATTGCACACTTCAGGATTCATGTTGTATTTCATGTTCAGGACTCATTTCATGTTCCCTGTATTTACTTTCAGTATTCATGTTCAGGATTCATATCATGTTCTTGTTTCTCGTACTTTATATATTTCATGTGTTCTTGTTCATGCCATGATGTTCATGTTTATTTCCTTGGATATACTTAGCTCCGCTCCTGACTAGGATATGTTGCAGGTGAGCTGGAGGCTATCTGTGATACTTATTACGGGCAGGATCCTGGAGGCACCTATGAGCCAGTTGATGTTGTCCAGGACTTAGAGGCTGAGGAAGCCTAGTATTTTCCTTTTAGCTTTATTTAGACTTGTATTAGAGACATCAGTTTATTTCATATTTGCTGGAATGTAATAACATTTAGACTGTATTTGAGATTCTGGGATTCGATATTAGATGATGGGATTTACTTTCATTATTATCTGGATTCATAGTTCTCCCTAGATACTGGTACAGCTTACTTCATCGTGTCTAACGACGAAGGCTGGACGTGTCCGACTCATGTCCGATTATTCGGGAGCGGGTCGTGACACAATTGTCAGCGTGCCATTTAATATTGAAGTGAAGGTTTGGGGCTCGTCTTGCCACGCTGCACTTTTTTTATGTTTGCGCTTTTAAGACGTTGTGCTCATGGAAGCTGTGCTTTGGATGTTGTGCTTTTAGGATGTTGTGCTCCAGGAGACTACACTTTGGATGCTACATTTTTAGGACGATGTGCTCCAGGAGACTGTGTTTTTAGACTCTTGGGTTAAATTCCCTAAATTTTGCCATTAATGTGGCTAAAAAATAATGGCTTTTTGACCGAGGACTTGGTCAAAATGTGCCAGATGTATTGTCATTAATGTAACTTTCATCCCATTAATTCAGGGTTTTTGACTATCTTCCACTTGGTGTATGGGTTTGACTGCGCATGTCCTATAAATATGAGTGTTTTGAGAGAAAAACTCTTCGTTATTCCTCTTCCCCCGCTTCAAGCCGGAGAATGTACTGCACTCCGATGGTTGCAAGCCTCCTCTTTGGCAAGCCTAGCAACAATTGTGTCAGTCGTGGACTAGGATCTTAGATCTCTCTGTTCAAGGAAGTGACCAGCTTTATGAAGGATTTTGTTAAAAGATCAAGATGAACTTGGCTGATTATGGGCAAAGTAGTCCTTGTTTGTGCAGCGTATTAGCTGCGTTCTTCCATGAGACAACGTTGAGTGCTATCGGAGCGGCCAAGGTGTTGATTATCGGATTTGGATTGATTGCCAATTCAAACCCCATTCTACCAGCGGCTCGTTCACATGGCAGAGGAGTTGCGCATATCCACCAGCGTCTCATCCACATGGCAGAGGAGCTATGCATGTCCACCAGTGTCTCATCCACATGGCAGAGGAGCTGCGAATGTCTTAAATAATTAAGGCATGCCTACTTTTTTAATAGATTTTTCATGTAATCATGAATATCAATAAAAAATCTATTTATGTAATATACTTCCATTTTATATGTAATCATGAAAATCATTTTATGCGCTTCCAATACTGTGTAGTAGCTTTTTTAGGCGCATGAGTCTTGTTATCTGGATGCACCAATTTTGGATGTACGCGCATAATTCCCTCTTCATCGAGATGCGCTACTTAGTTATGTGCCTAGTTGTCCGCAATTAATGCATGATGTTTGTGTATTTTTTTCATGCTTCTACAGATGTAAAGTGAACGTATATAATGATCTGGACAGGATAGGCATGAAGCATTGAGAAATAAGCAGTCATGATGCATTTGGGAGTTGAAGTGACATTTGGGAGTTGAAGTGACATGATGATCTGAATTGACATGATGCATTGCATGAACATTGAGAACAAACATGCATTGATAATCTAATGATGAAGAGAACTTAAGATGACAACAGACGGGGAAGAGACAGAGGAGAAGACACGTAGAACAAAGGAAAATAATGCTTAGGCCACTTCCTGATTATAATGTATCTATTGGACCCTTAATTTGGAAGTTGATTTCAAGACATGCATTAATACGGGATGTGAAGACAGACGAGAGAACAAGAGATTAGGTATATTAGGACAGTGACGCTTTGCTACCGAGATGGGGTTGGAGAGAAGATAACCACGGTCGGAGAGGTAGGCTTCCTGGCACCGACAGACTTTCCTCTACCACAGGCCTTGTAGCGATCGACACCACAAAATCTGCAGGCGTCTTCATCCTTGTCGTCTTTGTAGTACAACATGCACCCGTTGCGACAGGCATCGATTTTTTCATATCCCATCCAGAGCGATCTAACCATCCTCTTAGACCGGTAGAAGTCTTTAGGCAACTTCGCACCCTCAGGCAATATTTCTATAAGCAACTCCATAATACGGTTGTAGCAATCTTGCGACATGTTAAAATCGGACTTGATGCTCAACAATCTTGTAACCACCTCCAACGGTGAATGATCCTCACAACCAGGATATAATGGAGTCCTTGCATTCTCCAGCAACTCCATGAACTGTGCAGCATCGGGGTTCGGTGCCTCCTCAGGTGCATCATGATCATCCGGATCGAAACTAGGCCCGGCCGCGTCAAAAACCATGTTCACCAACCCATCGTCGTAAGGAGCGTTGTTGTGGACATCCACATAAGGCTCGTACTCCGATGCTAAAGACACAAGTTCTCCGTGCTCGCTCCACTGATAGTAATTCGGCGTGAAACCCTTCGAGTACAAATGATACGTGACATCCACTTCTGGATGATATTTCAAGTTGCGACATCTCACACACGGACACTTAATTTTGGTACCGTCCATGTACTGAGGGAACGCCTTGGCAAACTGCAGGAACTGGTGTACACCCTCTATGAATTCATCCCGCACACCGCACATGTCATCAGGATGACGGTTGTACATCCAAGTACGATTTCGCAGATAGTAATTCAGCTCCATAATTCTGTAAGATAGATACATCAAGGTAGTGAATGATATGCAAGTGTCAAAGCTTTTCCGATGGATTGCATTTATCTTTTCATCCATTCATTCATGCATTGCATTTATCTTTTCAGTTTTGCATATCATTACCTACTATTATACATGCATACTTTATATATACATCAAGGTAGTAATACTAGTTGATGTTCTGAAAAGGAGAGTGCGATGTCTAGTAGAGGATTCTTTTTTTTGAGGAGCTGTCATATCATGGAAGTCAATATAAAATAAAAGAAGTATACATGCAATTCTATATGATTTCTAGGCCAATCAAGGTCAAAGTCAACTATTGGTCAACTCGATCAACAATCTAGTAAAACAAGGCTAAACTAGGTCAATAAGACAACATCTTGGGTTACATTGGTCAACTGGATTACATTGGATGTGAAAATCTGTATCGTAAGACAAACTAAACATAATTAGTATATAATCATGTAACTGGTGGATCCGCTAGCTAGTAAGCCGGATGTACTTAATATCAGAGAGTATCAGATTAGTATCAGTATATAGGTTAGGTAGACCGTATCAAACGCATATCGGAATAGTAGGCCGAATAGGAGGCCGAGATAGTCGAATGAGAAGAAGGGAAGAAGGGAGGAGCAGATGGGTCCAGAGCCATGGTGGAGGAGGAGAAGTAACATGAGAGCAGTTTCCGCCGTAACATCTCCTGGCTCTGCTGGCAACTGAAGTCCAGATGCTACAAAGGACGATCCTTCCTTGAAATCGACTACAACACCCATCAGTTCAAGTTCATTCCTAGATGAGTATATTCCAATGCCATAGAGGAAGGTCAACAAACTGATGGCTTCTATGGCATTGGAATCTACTCATATAGGAATGAACTTGAACTGATGGGTGTTGTAGTCGATTTCAGCGAAGGATCGTCCTTTGTAGCATCTGGACTTCAGTTGCCAGCAGAGCCAGGAGATGTTACGGCGGAAACTGCTCTCATGTTACTTCTCCTCCTCCACCATGGCTCTGGACCCATCTGCTCCTCCCTTCTTCCCTTCTTCTCATTCGACTATCTCGGCCTCCTATTCGGCCTACTATTCCGATACCGATACTTTGAACCTTGATCTTAACCCAAACCTATATACTGATCGATACTAATCCGCTACGCCCGATACTAAGTATATACGGTCGATACCGATAGCGATAGTCCGATACCGATAGCGATAGTCCGATACCGATAGTTCGATCGATACCGATAGTTCGATACCGATAGCGATAGTCCGATACCGATAGCGATAATTTAAAAGTTTATGGATTATGTGTTAATTAGTTCATGTTTTCATTTAGAGGTTATGCTCTAGTTTTCATCAAAGTCAATTCTTTTGTGTTTTGGATATGTTGTGTAGTTGTGATGGATGCTTCATATTTATGATTCTGACTGACTTTACAGAATCTTTGACAATTGGGATATATTATATTATCTATGAAAGTTTTTATGGAAATGAATGTTATGTCTTGAACAAATGTGGAGAGTTGTGAATCTCCTACATTCTCCTATATTTTATAATTTAAAACCTATGGGTCTTACTATTCTACAAAATGAGCTCCTACATTTGAAATCTAGAATCTAGAAATTGGGATGAGCCTTACTAATGATGCTCTTAGGTAACATATTTAACAGATGAGATTTTCATGTTGCACTTACGCATTTTGTAGCTATAAACTGCTTAAGCAACAACATATTTAGAAGACCACCTATTCATGCAACTATCTCAAACTGACAATTATTTTGAGTAATCTCTTTCATTTCTATCGATACATGCCAAATATACTCTTTACCACATATAAAATAACACTAATACCCCGCTTTTCATCTCACACTAATAACTCACACACACATAATCATATACATACAAATACTAATCTAGTATTTCAAAACTCTCGACTTTGAAGAGTCATTTCTGTGTCAGTGTATACGACTCTCCTTGAAAGCTTTCATATTTGGTAGTAGACTACATTTTAAGTATTCTAGTATTTTTTTACCTTCGAAATAATTACTTAATTGACAATATTGTGTACGAATATTGTGTCGTGTCAGCCTGTCGTATCGTGTCTATGTCAGCACATCAGGAGGAGGGAGATAGGGTTAGGGTTTACCTTCCTTGGTCAGAATTGGGTCGGGGTCGGGGATGGAGCAGCGGCAGAGGGGACTAGTCGGGTCGACGTCGACGAGGAGACTTGACGGTGGAGGAGCGATGGAGGGTCGCCGGACGCCGCGGGAAAAGAGGTCACCGTGGGGAGGGGGTCGCCGCAGGGAGGGGGGTCGCCGTGTGGGGGGGTGGTCGCCGCGGGGGGGGGGGGGGTGGTCGCCGGAGGAAGGGGACGCAAGAGGGACGAGGACACCAGTGGGCGAGCGGGGTCGCCGAGGTAGGGAACGAGGGAGAGGGGTGTCTCCGGAGGGAGGGGTCGCCGGGGGGAGGGGCTCGCTGGTGGGAGGGGGTCGCTGGTGGGAGGGGGTCGCCGGAGACGAGAGGGGGAAAGGGAGAAAGATTTGGGGCTCGAGCGGGAGAATAAAATTTTGGGTAAAAAAATGAAATCGATCTGGCCAGCAGAACCCTATATGAAATATTTAGCGACGTCATACGAAGACGTCGGTAAACGTCGCTAATATCAGTGATTTTAGCGACGTTCACCGACATATCCACGACGTACGTTTTTATAATACAAAACTTAGTCGCAATACGTCGTTAAACGTCGCTAATAGTGACGTATTGCGACGTTATAAATTTACGTCGCTAAATTGCTAAAATATAGCGACGCCTTTCATAAACGTCGCTAATTACGTCGCTAATATGACTTATTTTGGTAGTGGACTGGAGTGAGAACTGAATTGAGAACATTCCAGTAGGAGAGGAGAGCGAGCGAGAACATAATGGAGAAGGAAAGATAGCACAAGGGAGGAGAGAGTATGGAGATGCGAGAAAGAAAGAGATCAAGCGGGTGATGGAAAGTTGAAGAAGAGGGTAAATTGATCATTTGTAGCTCATGTGAGTTGCACATGACCATAAGTACGGACTTGAGGGTTCGTTCGATCGTGGGAGGACCATTCATTTAAAAAAGATAATGTTATTGGGTAATCTAATAAACGAAAAATTATTCAGTGTGCCGGGCTCATCGTGCACCCTCCTCCTCATCCACTTGATAGTATGGAAATGAGGAGGATTCCAGCGCATGCACTAATCTCTATGCCATCGGCTCACTTAATAATTTCTCCTAATAAACAGGCAAACATGAGTGTAGTGTCAAGCAATTTATCCTATATATAATTTAAATTTTTTCCATGTAGTTTTGTCTTTCACCTTATTTCAGTGACCAACCAAACGGATAGGAACTGTTTCATCCTTTTGTATCCCTTTGTGAGTCCATTTTTGTTCACCCATCAAAACGTGGATGTTCACCATTCTACTCAAGGATTGTCATATGTCATTTTCATTCAACATAATAAGTGATTTGTGAACATCTACACTTATTTTGACCACTAATTTGACTCGTGACGACCTTTGAGTTGAAGGATATACATCCACTCTGATTGTGAACATAATCTAAATTAGAGAAGGTAGGGATCATCATTGGGCTTGAGGCCATGGGCGTCAGCATATTGAAAAGAAAATTATTAAAGAGAAGAGAGGAGTGTACCGGTGATGACTCTGCGTGGACCAAGTTCTCGCGCGGCATCCAAAACCTTGGACAAGGCATCCGGGGTATGGGCGTAGTCCACAACTACAGAAAAGCTTTGCTTCTCGTCAATCAGCTCAAACCTCCCGGGAACCATACGCACCTCCTTGATCCCCCGTACGATGTCCTCCGACGGCGCCCCGACCGCGACCCCAACCGCAACCGCGGCAAGAATGTTGTACATATTGTGCCGTCCGAGCAACCCCGACGAGATCTCAAGAACCCCCCGAGGCGTCCGGACCGCCACCCGCGTCCCGAAGAGCGAGAGCTCGAATTCCAACGGACGCACATCGGCTCTCTCATCCTCTACGGCGTAAGTCACCAGAGGAACGTCCGGACCCCCCTGCGCGACGAAATAAGCGGCGTTGGGATCGTCGACGTTGACGACCTTCCTGTGCCGCTCCGGATCGACCATCATCGCGAAGAGCTTCCCTTTGCTCGTCCTGTAGTGCTCCTCGGTCCCGTGGTAGTCGAGGTGGTCCCTCGTGAGATTCGTGAACACGGCGACGTTGATGTCCAGCTCGTCGCACCTCCTCTCGACCAGCCCTTCGGAGGAGGCCTCCATCGCCACCGCCTTCGTGCCGCTACGGACCATCTGGGCCATCAGCCGCTGCGTCGTGATGGACTCCGGAGTGGTGAAGCACGATTCCAGCTTACTCTGGCCGGGGACGTAAAAACCTAGTGTCCCCAGCATCCCGGTCCTCATCCCCATGGCCTCGTAGACCGCCCGCACCAGGTGCGTCGTGGTCGTCTTCCCGTTCGTCCCGGTGACCGCGACCACGGCCAGGCTCCTCGAGGGGTGCCCGTAGAACGCCGCGGCGAGAGGCGGGATCGCAGAAGGAACGTCCTCCACCACCACCGTGGCTTCGAACCCGAGCGCCTCGTCCGTGGCGATCTCCCTGTCGGACACGACAGCGACGGCGCCCCTCTTCCGGGCCTCGGCGAGGCCGCCGGCCTCGCTGGTGATGAAAAGGTCCCCGGCGCGGACCTCTAGGGGGTAGTTCTGGATGCCGGATATGGGGAGCTGCAGGTCCCCGTGGGCCGAGAGGGGCACGACCCGGCCCTCGGCGAGGAGCTCGGCGAGGGTCATGGCGAGCTCGGGCTCCTCCAGAACTTGGGTTTCGACATTAGAGTTCACAGCAGCCATTGGGGTTTTGGAACTTGGAAGGAGTTTTAGTGCGTAGTAGAATGAATAACTATGGGGGGATATTATAAGAGCATGGTAAGTTGACGTAGAATAACAAACTTTGGGGGAGCAAGACCCTAAGTCACGTGACTCACGTCACATGTGTTGGTTGAATAACGACACAAAAACCCTATCCTATATCACGAAGTATCACCATCTACTTTGTCGGGTTGTGGAGTGGAAAGAGAATAAGACATGTGATCAAGGTGTTATGTGGGCGGGCGGTTTTTCCTATGGGTCGGGTCGGATTTAGCTTTCGTCAATACGGGTTGGATCCGGTTCCGTCCGGCTTCTTCATCGGTCAAAGTCGACTTAGTCTTAAAAATCGATCGATCCGGTCGGGCACGGTCCAATCGATGACATGGTCAGGTTCAGTACCAGGCCTGGGTCGACCCGGTCATTCCCCCTTCTACGAGTTCCACCTCCTTTATTGAAACAATTAGGGAATGATTGAAACAATTAGGGAAGGGTTGTTTACGGGTTTAACCTGCCCCCCATCCCCCCCCCCCCCCCCCCCCCCCCAAGTCGTTATTAAAACGTTGGAAAATGTTTTGTTAAACTCATAACGGCCATATTAGTCATTTTAAAAGATTATTTTACCAAAATACTCTCATTTCTTAGCTGTTTTTGAACGTCAATAAGGGATATTTTTGGTTATTTTGTTGAAAATAACAAAAATATTCATATAACAACCATATCTTGGGTATTTATTGGCACCTGAATTTTCTATGAATAAGTCTTAATTCATCCAAATTTATCACATCAAATTTGTTTTCTTCTTCTAATATTTACAAGCAATCTTGTATTAATTCTATTCTGTGTAGTAGCTTCTTCTTTATTGCCAAAGAAAATGAACAACCACCACAGCAACCACAAGATCAACAACCTGAACCCACATCGCAACCTTAGGGGATACAAAGGTCTCAACCCGCGCAACCTCAATATGCACTAGGCTACGGAGAATGAATGAATCATTCTGAGATCATAAGTTTGGCACCACTTTAGCGAAGTTTATAATGATCGTGATACCAAAAGAAGTCACTCGCGTCAAACTCTTATTCAATGCATGAATTGTGGTAAACAAATCAAATGAGATCATAATTGTGGCACATAAATCCTACGTAGGCATTTAGACAATCTGTCACTCCCCGATCCCAATATGCGTATTCTTTCATGAATTCTGTATACGGTATCTGTATTTAGCATGTGTATAATTCTGTATATTATTTATTAATGGTTGCTTGTAGCTTTTAAGCTTGTCATTAGTGGAATGGTTAGAGCAAGATTAGAGATTAGGGTTTTCCTAAACCCCTATTTATATTCTCTTCCTCACTCTCTCTCCTCATTCACTCTTCCATTTATTTCCCTCAACCACCACCCATAGGCAAGTACAACTTGCTCAAAAGTGGAGATTAGTGAATTTTCCATTCTTGATTTTTCCTTGATATTATTAGTCTATAATGTTCTTCTCTTCATTCTCTACAAGTTTAGTTTTTGAAGTTTTGGATTTTAATGGCTAGATTTGTGTAGATCTAAGTTCCTAAAAACTAGGGTTTCATGGGTTTTTATGATTTTGATCTATCAAACTTAGCTGTTTTCGAAAACCAATGGTCCTATGTGGTAGGAAATTTGATTCTACACAATTTTGACCTTTGAAAAGTTAGATTTCGACTTGTTTTGAGGAAATTATGGCCAAAACAATATTTGGACATCTCCTAGGTTCGTCTGTGCTGGTTTTGGCAGGGACGATAAATAGTGCCATTGTCGTATGTCAATCGCAGCCGCATGAGCATTCGCAGCCGCATGTGTATTCTCAGCCGCATGAGCAGTTACAACCGCATGAGTATTCTCAGCCGCATGAACATCCCCAACCGCATAAGATCCAGCCCCCACTGCCGCAAGAACTCTGTTTTCTTGAGCCACATGCGCCCCGCATATCTCAGCCGCATAAGCCTGCCTCATTCACTGCCGCATATGCCTGATTATTTTCTCGGCCGCATAAGCCTGATTATTTGCAGACGCATAAAGCCTGATTATTTTCTTGGCCGCATAAGCCTGATTCTTTTGTAGCCGCATAAGCCTGCTTCAACCGTGCCGCATGAGCCTGTCTTCCTCGGCCGCCTGAACCATTTATCCAGCAGCTGCATGATCATGTTCTTCCCGAGCCGCATGCGCTGATATTCCCCGGCCGTATGAGCTTGTTCTCTCGAGCCGCATGAAGTTAAGCTGACTTCATTTTCTGGCCGCATGGAACCTGGCCGCAAGCAGTTTGGCCGCATGAGCCTCGGCCGCATGTTCTTTTGAGTCTTAGTCCTCATTTCTAAGCTGACAACCTATGTGATGGCTGGATAATCCTATGTGTGTACAAAGGTACAATCTATGTGAGCACCGAGGTGCAATCCTATGCGCTAAGTGTTCCTACGTGATACCTGCCAGTACTTCCAAGAGTCCAGCATTTACATAGCAAATGGTCGGTGGCAATGACGTGGTATGTATTGTGTATTGCATTACACCAAGAAGGGGGTACATACGTATGACTCCATGAGCCAGTACAGAATCTTTCTTGGGGTACTCGTACAATGTACGACATCTAGAGGAGCGAACATGTGACCACGACATGTGAACTCTAAGTATAACCTAGGGATTAACTAGGCAACTAACTTGGTAGATGCATTGGGTGGGAAGAATCCCGAGATCGTACCATACTTGCCACCCCAGGTCCAGACCTGACGTGTCGGGTTGTCCGCCACGGATATGGTTTTATTCGCCTTTAGCGGATGGCTATATCCGACTCCTACGAGCTATGTGTTAAATGTTTTAGCGCGGTAGCCCTTCGGGGGACTGGTGCATAATCAAAGTATTATATGTCTTACGGTTTGGCTAGCCCTGCTCGGTTGACACGATCTGAGGATTCCTTTTAATCAGTATCGCGGGGATAACTCCGCCAAATATAGAAAGCCGCATGAATGAATGGCCGCTTGGAAAATAACTTGACTGTGCTTGAACCTTCCGTTAGTAGCCGAGGGACATGGACTGTCATGGTGCGTGGTCCAACCCATGTCCTTGTTTGGTTGTTGGATTGGTCTATCGTACTAGGACAGGCTGTCACGACCCGCACCCGGATATACGGGTACGAATACGTGGGCCACGCCCAGCCTACGTCGCGGTATCGGCGGTAGAACGCTGTCAAGTATACTATACTAACTACAACATCTAAAGATCCATAACTAGAAATGTACTCATGTTAAATCACGAAAACTAAGGAGGATAAGACAAGAAATAATAACAATATCACTAGAATAACTAGAATCTACAATGATCATAAGACAGGAAAATAAAGAAGGAACAACAAGACTAACTAAGGATAACTACCTGGCAACTCACATAGAAGAATAGTGAGATCCACCTCAGCTAGCAACATCATGAAGTCCAATACTGAGGGCACAACTATTCCTAAAATTTTGTCAACATATCCAGTCAGGTGGAACGAGCACAAATCTCAAATAACAGTTCTAGTTAGACGATATTGAAAATGTAGCAGTAAATAGAGAGAATATACAAGAAATTATGAATGTACATGTAAGTATCATGGCAAGGTAAGCTGTAAATCTAGAGCTAGAACAAGACAAGTAAAACTGATCATGGCATGTACAGAATCAAGAATCATCTATCTAAGTGTGTGAGTACTAGTTTCAACATGTGGCCGGCTTGGGTCTTGCACAAGGTCTACTGGCCTGGTTAATCATACGTGGGGTGTATGATTAACACTCACAAGATCTACAAGAATAACAAGGTGGATAATGACCACACATCTACACTAATACTCTCCGTCCTCGACTAGTATAGTGGATCCAACCATGACACATCATGATACGCAATTCTCCGAGAGGGTAGCTAGCCTTCGCAGGAATCGTGTCTATACAATGCACAAGGAACAAGAAAGACTTGCACAAGATATACCAAGGAAAGCGAGGAATAACATCTCATGACAGGATCCAGAGAAATACCAATCCGTGTGAACAATGTGTCAAGAGAACAAGGGTATCTACACTAAATACAAGAAACATAAACGATATCATAAAACAGAAATATTATCAGAGAATGTACTCGCATGTCGCCCTGTATGACTGATATGAATAGATGTCCGAACTGGTGTCACAGAGTCCTATTTAGAGTAAAATAAGTCATAATATATCCACAATGGTAAAAATAGAGTATACAATGCATACTACATGATTCTAGGTCAATCTGGTCAAAAGTCAACTCTTGGTCAACTCTGGTCAACTTTAAAAGTCAAACTAGGTCAAACTAGTCAAAGTTAGGTCAACCAATGTCAAACTAGTTAAGGTTTAGTCAAACTTAGCTTAACTAGTCACTTTAGGTTAATCTTAGTCAATTCTAGGTCATACTAAGTTATACCAAGCTAAACTAGGTCACACTAGGACAACCAAGGTCAAACAAGGTCACATGAAGTCAATCCAAGTCAAACTAGGTCAATTTGGGTCAAGATTGACTTACAGTTGACTTTTGGTCAAAAAGTCAACTATGGTCAACTCTGGTCAACACTGAGTCAACCTTAGGTCAAACAAGTCAAATGTTGACTAACAGTTGATTTTCAGTCAACTGGTCAACTCTGGTTTGGTTTTGGTCAATTCTAAGTCAAGTATTGACTTGAAGTTGACTTTTGGTCAAAAAGTCAACTCTTGGTCAACGGAGGTCAAGACTAGCCTAAACTACCCTCATATAGTCATTACCTACCAAGACAACTTATTTCTAACCCCATCTTAGAAGTCAAACTCAATATCTCATCAATACCCTATTTCCTACATTTACCCTTCTCATTCTCCTCCTCATTCTCCTCCTTATTCTCCTCCTCATTCTCCTTCCTATTCTCCTCCTCATTCTCCTCCCTATTCTCCTCCTCATTCTCCTCCTTCTCATTCTCCTCCTTATTCTCCTTCTCATTCTCCTCTTCATTCTCCTTCTCATTCTCATTCTCCTCCTCATTCTCTTTCTCATCCTCATTCTCATTCTCCTCCTCATTCTCCTCCTCATTCTCATTCTACTACTGCTGCTCTTGCTAGTGCTATTGCTGCTACTGTGGCTTATTCTCTTCATCTTCTTCTACTTCTTTCACTACTTCCTTCCCTCTCTCTCTCTCTCTCTCTCTCTCTATATATATATATATATATATATATATATATATATATATATATATATATATATATATATATATATATATACATACACACACACACATGTCTATATGTAAATACATACACATATAAATATATATATAGAAAAACACACTCTCAAATACACTCACACACACACTCTCACACATACACTTTCTCACTCACACACTACCACCACCATTCTCATGACACCAATACCATTCTCATGACACCAATACCATTCTCATGACACCAATACCACCACCACTCTCTACACACACTCAAATACATATAAATATATATACACATATATATACATGTATACTCCTCTCTAAAGGAAAACTCCCAATTAAATCCTTAAACTAGATTTCTAGGAAAACCTACAAATTCTATGGGCAAAATGTAGAGGGTGGTCTCCTCCTTAATTATGGTGAAGGAAAAAAATGCAAAAGAGAATTAATGAAGGTTTTAAAAGCATACCTAATTGATTTCTTAAGAGGAAATGAGCTTGGAAAGAAATGAAATGAAGAGAGAGAGATTGCTTTGGAGTGAAGCAAAGGAGAGGGGTGCTCCATACATGGCCGGCCATATTTTAGAGGGTTGGGGGCATTTGGCAATTTACCAAAATGCCCTCCAAGTCAAAGAAATGAGTGGTTTGAGTTGGGGTCAAAATGGTAACTTGAAAACTCCAATTTCAAGTTCTAAATCTAATTCTTATACCTAATCCCACTAAAATCAAATGGGATTAGTCAAATATAAATATCTGGGTTTGGTCATGACAAGTTGGTCGGTTCCAGTTGGGTCCCGATCAGAGTCTAAGCTACCCCGGGTCTCCGATACAAGTCGGAATGAGCTGAAATTCGAACCCGACTCAAATAACCCCAAAACAATATCATAAATAATAAAATAAATTTTAAAAATATTCATAAGTACAAAAATGGCAAAAATACTCATGTTCCTAAAAACTGGGAGTGACAGGTTCCGAGAAAATGACTGGTCTGGTGCTCCTAAATTAAAAGTCATGGTAACGTGCTTATGAGGATCAAGGAAAAGAGTGGAAAATCAATTAATAATTAAATGGTCTAAATTGATCCAAACTTGTGCGATACAAAAGGAGCACAAGGGAACGAGTTTGGATGTGACATGATATATCGACGTGAAGGTAATCTCGTCTACTACAAACTTCAAGAAGGAAGTTTCCAGATACTGGCATCCCTGATGCTCTAGAAATCCAAGTCACGGTAAAGAGCATTAAATCAAATAATAATATATATTACAACTAATTGAATTATAAAATTGAAAAAAATAAGCCCTAAATTCAGGGGCTTACACAGGCTGTGGACCGTGGTTACGACCGGAAGCTTTATTTATTATTTAAATTATTATTTTATGCTTGGGTTTTATCTCACTCTTTTGTGCTCCCTTGTGGTACTTGCTATTCGGGGCTGACCCCGCTGGTTTTGTTTGGCCAGATCCCATAGCAGAGCCTGAGGATCCGACCTTCTTCCCTGATGTCAATGGTGCAACTAGGAGCATGGCTGGCGGGGGACTCGAGTGGGTTTCTTCTCCACCACTCTAGTATCTTTACTTATGTCCTGGCATTTAGCCACCGGCACCCGTTTAGCTGGCTAATCTAGACATTTTGTCTTTGCATAATTGTAATTAAATCAGATTACAGCTGAATACAATTTTGTACCTATGCATTTTTGGGCTAGCTAACTTATAAAGCTAGGTCCCCGTGATCATTTGGATGAAGCTTCAGGGACGCCTTACTGCCTTATCTTATATGTTCATTAATTGATTTTTTTTACGTTGAATGATTGAGACATAGATGTTCTGTATGACCATAGGAGACTTGAATGTAGCATACACCCCCTTATCTCTCGACAGCCACGATCGCCGTATGACGTTTGTATACCTCATATGGAGTAGCTGGCCTACTCCGTCTCCGTATTTTGGTACTGGGGCGTGACAAGGTTTTATTGGTGGCCCATGCAGGTCTGAATTTTTAGACTTGTGGGGTGTTACTATTATAGAAGTCTCAATCAAACTCGTTCCCTTTGAATCTCTTGCCTCGGTTTCTCTTTCCTCGCCTTGATTGATAACCTGAATTGCATCCTCAAATCCTCCTTGTCCTGATAATTAATATCATGTACCTTTCCATATAGGGGTGCTTCTTTCTCAGTAGCTGGTGAGGCTAACATGGAGGAACATCCAGTGGAGCATGGCTCGACGGGGCAGCAACCGGAAGAAATACATTCTCCTGACCAGATCCGAGTGGAAGTGATACCAGGGCCAGAGGAACCGCAGGTTCTAGAAACTCTTGCACCCAACGGTGCTGGCAGCGACGACAGTACCTGATGCTGCAGCACTCCTGGAGGTCATCCGGGATTCCTGGCCACCCAGCAGCGTCAGGTGGCAGCCCATCAGCAACAGCAGACCCGACAGCAGGAACAGAACGTGCTACTGAATCAGGGGTTACAATTAGCCCTTGAGAGAAGTGTCAGGAATGATTCGGGAGCATCGGAGAGGTTTTGTCGACTTAACCCAAGATATTTTGACGGCACGGAGGATGCCATCACGGCGGATGCTTGGCTTCAGGATACTGAGGCCATATTGACCGCAGCGAAGGTTCCAGCAGAAGAGAAGGTTGACCAGGTCAGACTAATACTTCAGGATCTCGCCCGCGATTGGTGGGCATCAGAAAAGGTTGGACTAAGGCTTCATGTTCCCTGGGATATCTTCCGTACCAGATTCAAGGCCAAGTACTTTGGCATGGTAGCGCGGTATGAGCTACAGCAGAGGTTTATCAGTCTCAAGTAGGCTGGGAAGATGGTGGATGGTTATGCAGCGAAGTTCTGCAGACTGAGTCAGTTTGCACCGATGATGGTAGCTACAAAGCCAGAGAAGGCTATAAGATTTCAGCAGGGACTTCATTTGGAGATTCTACAGCTAGTAGAAGGGCACGACTATCAGACTTTTGATACCATTTTAACGACAGCTCGGAGGCATGAACTCACTCAACAGAGGTTGGTGACAAGACATGGGGGCCAGAAGAGGTCTCATCCCCAGAGTAGGAGCGGAGGAGCAGTACAGCAAACCTCGACGCCAGCACCCGACATCCGTATTCATGAGTCAGGAGCACCACGGAGGACGACGGTATCCGAGGTATCAGCACCAGTTCGGCATCAGCAGCAGAGGAACCAGCAGCAGCGCCCGGGGGCGCCCATTGGATGTACTTACTCTGGTAAGGGAGGGCACACTCGGGAGGTGTGTCGCTCAACTAATGGGTTATGTATAAGGTGTGGCAGTCCAGACCACAGGATTGCCAATTGTCCTATGATGCAGAGGCCATGAGGGCCCATTCAGCAGTTTTCTACATTGCCAGCTCCAGGGGCAGCACCGAACAGAGGACCAGCATTGGCCGTAAGGTCGCTAGCCCAGCGTCTACCAACACAGGCTCAGATATTTCGCCAGGCGCAGAACCAGGAAGGCTCGCAGAGGTCGCAGCGATAGCATGGTCGAGGAAGGCAACAGGAGGGAGCTCAGTAAGGCCAGGGCCAGGCCTTCACCTTATCATTGGAGGATGCGCTAGCTTCAGGCGACGTGGTTGCAGGTAATATTTTTGTTACCTCTTTTCCTGCAATAGTATTGTTTGATTCGGGGGCTACCCACTCTTTTATATCTGTACGATTTGCGACACGTATTGGATTAGAATTCGAGGCATTGTCAGAGAGGATGAATATACTCACTGGTAATGGGCTCGTAGGAGTTAGCAGAGTGTGCTTAGCGTGTCCGGTCGTAGTGAGTGGGCGATTATTGCCCGCATCTTTGATTGAGTTCTCCATGGGCAACTTTGAAGTTGTCCTAGGCATGGACTGGTTGAGAGACAGTCATGCGACGATAGATTATCGGGGAGGCAGGGTAGTATTTAATGTACTTGGCGTTGAGGAGTTCGTCTTTGTCCGATCATTAGAGGATCGACCCAACGGCATTGTTGCAGATGCATTGGCAGAGCAGGAGCAGATTCCAAGTGTGGTCAGAGAGTTTGTTGATATATTTCCAGATGAGCTTTCAGGTTTACCACCAGTGAGAGATGTGGAGTTTTGCATTGAGCTGAATTCTGGGACGGAGCCTAAAGTCGGCAGAGTTTACAGGATGTCGCAGTCAGAGTTAGACAAGTTGTACCAACATGAAGAAGAACTGAAGGCGAAGCAGTTTATCCGAGACAGTAACTCGCCCTGGACAGCACCGGTGATTTTAGTACCCAAGAAGGATGGATCGACGCGAATGTGCATTGATTACCGGCAGTTGAATACAGTAACCGTGAAGAACAAGTATCCGTTACCAAGGATTGATGACCTGTTTGATTAATTGAGTAAGGCTTGCATCTTCTCTAAGATTGATCTTCGATCTGGATATTATCAAGTGAGGGTCCAGGAGCAAGACATACCCAAGACAGCATTTAGATCACGGTATGGGCATTATGAGTTTCTGGTAATGCCATTTGGACTGACTAACGCCCCAGCAGTATTCATGGATTTGATGAATCGCATCTTTTTGCCCTATTTGGATACGTTTGTAATAGTGTTTATAGATGACATCCTCTGAGGAGGAACATGAGAAACATCTTTGGACAGTTTTGCAGGCCTTGAGGGAGCATCAACTCTATGCGAAGCTTAATAAATGTGAGTTTTGGTTTGATCATATTTCGTTCCTGGGACACATTATTTCTGGAGCAGGAGTGTCAGTAGACCCGAAGAAATTTGAGGCAGTAGAGAATTGGCCAGTTCCGAAGACGGTAGCAGAAGTGCGTAGTTTCTTGGGGTTGGCAGGTTACTACAGGAGGTTTGTAGCAGACTTCGCTAGGATTTCGGCACCCTTGATGCGTTTAACGCATAAGGATGTAGTGTTTGTTTGGTCAGCAGAGTGTCAGACATCATTTGAAGAGTTGAAGAAGAGATTAATCTCAGCCCCGATCTTGACACTTCCAGTAGGATCGGGAGGGTTTACAGTGTATTATGACGCATCCGAGAAAGGACTTGGATGTGTATTGATGCAGCATGGTAAGGTGATAGCATATGCGTCTCGACAGCTTCGAGATCATGAGAAGAACTATCCGACTCACGACCTGGAATTAGCAGCAGTAGTGTTTTCGCTTAAGTTATGGAGGTACTACTTATATGGGGATCGAGTGGAGATTTACACTGATCATAAGAGCTTAAAGTTTGTGTTTACCCAGAGGGACCTGAACATGAGGCAGAGGAGGTGGTTGGAATTACTAAAAGACTTTGATGTAAATCTTCAGTATCATCCAGGCAAGGCGAATGTGGTAGCAGATGCCTTGAGCAGGAGAGGTGGTGCATTTATTCTAACCACGCAGAGGCATATTTTGGAGGATCTTCAGGAAATGGGCATTGAAGTGATCTTGCCGCAAGATACGAAAGTTATGGCCAGTTTGCAGATTCAGTCTACTTTAGTAGAGAGGATCAGAGCGGCTCAGGCGGAGGATCCGCGAATCCAGAAGCTTCGATCGGAATGTGAGTCAGGTCTCAGGAAGGAGTTAGTAACCCATGAGGATGGAACACTTAGGTTCGAAAACCGTCTTTGTGTACCCGGAGGAGACCTACGACATGAAGTTATGTCAGAAGCTCATAGTTCTCCTTATTCCATTCATCCCGGAGGCACAAAGATGTACCAGGATATGAAGCAGCACTTTGGTGGAATGGCATGAAAAGGGAGATAGCGAGGTTTGTATCCAGATGTTTAGTATGTCAACAAGTAAAGGCAGAGCAACAGAGACCAGCAGGATTGTTATAGCCGTTTCCTATTTCGGAGTGGAAGTGGGAGCACATCACGATGGACTTTGTGACTGGTTTACCTAGATCTCCGACCGGCCGAAATACAGTTTGGGTAATCGTGGATCGGCTCACAAAGGTTACGTATTTTTTTTCTTTCAGAGTAGGGCAGTCTACTGAGCAGCTGGCAGAAATGTATATGAAACAGATTGTGAGGCAGCATGGTGTTCCAGTCAGCATAGTATCAGATCGAGACACACGGTTCACCTCTCATTTTTTGGCGGAGTTTGCATCAAAGGTTGGGTACCAAGTTGAGGTTCAGCATAGCCTATCATCCGCAGACGGATGGACAATCAGAGAAAACCATTCAGACCTTGGAAGATATGTTACGGGCTTGTACTTTAGACTTCGACGGAACTTGGGAAGATCATCTTCATCTAGTAGAGTTCTCTTACAATAATAGTTATCAGGCAAGTATACAGATGGCGCTGTTTGAAGCACTATATGGAAGGAAGTGCAGGTCCCCTCGGGCATGGGACGATGTGGGAGAACAAAAATTGTTGGGACCAGAGATGATCACGCAGACCGTAGAGACAGTCAAGTTGATCAGAGAACGGCTTCGAGTCGTGCAAGACAGACACCGCCACTGGGCAGATCAGCATCGTAAGCCTCTAGAGTTTGGTGTTGGTGACCAAGTGTTTCTGCGGATTTCGCCCACTTGGGGTATCATTAGATTTGGAACCCGAGGAAAGCTTAGTCCGAGATTCGTTGGTCCTTTTGAGGTTCTCGCTCGGGTAGGCGATGTTGCTTATCGGCTTGCCCTTCCTCCCTCGCTATCTGACGTATATAATATATTTCATGTATCTCAGTTGCGTGGGTATGTCCCGAATCCGAGTCATGTCCTCGACCATTCGGAGTTAGTCGTTGGTACCTACCTAACTTACGAGAAACAACCCGTGTCTATTTTGGACCGACGAGAGAAGGTGCTCAAGAACCGGACTATTAGCCTTGTCCGTGTTGCTTGGGACCATCACTCTCCGGGAGAGTCAACCTGGGAGCGCGAGGACGAGATTAGATCTCGGTATCCGTACTTGTTCGACTCGGGAGGTATGTTTCTCCTCATGCCTTGGTAAATTTTGAAATATATGATCAATGACTGCTAATGATAGGTTGCTTGCGTAGATTGTAATTGCACCTTGCTTGCCCGGATACCTCTATCTTTGTCTTGGCTAAAATTTCGAGGACAAAATTTTTCTAAGAATGATAGAGATGTCACTTCCGATCCCAATATACGTATTCTTTCATGAATTCTGTATACGGTATCTGTATTTAGCATGTGTATAATTCTGTATATTATTTATTAATGGTTGCTTGTAGTTTTTAAGCTTGTCATTAGTGGAATGGTTAGAGCAAGATTAGAGATTAGGGTTTTCCTAAACCCCTATTTATATTCTCTTCCTCACTCTCTTTCCTCATTCACTCTTCCATTTATTTTCCTCAACCACCACCCATAGGCAAGTACAACTTGCTCAAAAGTGGAGATTAGTGAATATTCCATTCTTGATTTTTTTTTCCTTGATATTATTAGTCTATAATGTTCTTCTCTTCATTCTCTATAAGTTTAGTTCTTTAAGTTTTGGATTTTAATGGCCAGATTTGTGTAGATCTAAGTTCCTAAAAACTAGGATTTATGGGTTTTTGGCAGGGACGATGAATAGTGCCATTGTCGTATGTCAATCGCAGTCGCATGAGCATTCGCAGCCGCATGTGTATTCTCAGCCGCATGAGCAATTGCAGCCGCATGAGTATTCTCAGCCGCATGAACATTCCCAGCCGCATAAGATACAGCCCCCACTGCCGCATGAACTCTGTTTTCTTGAGCCACATGCGCCCCGCATATCTCAGCCGCATAAGCCTGCCTCATTCACTGCCGCATATGCCTGATTATTTTCTCGGCCGCATAAGCTTGACTATTTGCAGTCGCATAAAGCCTGATTATTTTCTTGGCCGCATAAGCCTGATTCTTTTGCAGCCGCATAAGCCTGCTTCAACCATGCCGCATAAGCCTGTCTTCCTCGGCCGCCTGAACCATTTATCCAGCAGCCGCATGATCATGTTCTTTCCGAGCCGCATGCGCTGATATTTCCCGGCCGTATGAGCCTGTTCTCTCGAGCCGCATGAAGTTAAGCTGACTTCATTTTCTGGCCGCATGGAACCTGGCCGCAAGCAGTTTGGCCGCATGAGCCTCGACCGCATGTTCTTTTGAGTCTTAGTCCTCATTTCTAAGCTGACTACCTATGTGATTGCTGGATAATCCTATGTGTATACAAAGGTACAATCTATGTGAGCACCGAGGTGCAATCCTATGCGCTAAGTGTT
Organism: Iris pallida; assembly: GCA_029216955.1. NCBI lineage: Eukaryota > Viridiplantae > Streptophyta > Magnoliopsida > Asparagales > Iridaceae > Iris > Iris pallida. The sequence continues at coordinate 14,314,575 of JANAVB010011800.1, forward strand.
CCTACGTGATACCTACTAGTACTTCCAAGAGTCCAGCATTTACATAGCAAATGGTCGGTGGCAATGACGTGGTATGTGTTGTGTGTTGCATTACACCAAGAAGGGGGTACATACGTATGACTCCATGAGCCAGTACGGAATCTTTCTTGGGGTACTCGTACAATGTACGACATCTAGAGGAGCGAACATGTGACCACGACATGTGAACTCTGAGTATAACTAGGGATTAACTAGGCAACTAACTTGGTAGATGCATTAGGTGGGAAGAATCCCGAGATCGTGCCATAATAGCCCCCCAGGTCCAGACCTGACGTGTCGGGTTTGCCGCCACGGATATGGTTTCATTCGCCTTTAGCGGATGGCTATATCCGACTCCTACGAGCTATGTGTTAAATGTTATAGCGCGGTAGCCCTTCGGGGGACTGGTGCATAATCAAAGTGTTATATGTCTTACGGTTTGGCTAGCCCTGCTGGATTGACACGATCTGAGGATTCCTTTTAATCAGTATCGCGGGGATAACTCCGCCAAATATAGAAAGCCGCAGGAATGAATGGCCGCTTGGAAAACAACTTGACTGTGCTTGAACCTTCCGTTAGTAGCCGAGGGACATGGACTGTCATGATGCGTGGTCCAACCCATGTCCTTGTTTGGTTGTTGGGTTGGTCTATCGTACTAGGACAGGCTGTGGACCGTGGTTACGATCAGAAGCTTTATTTATTATTTAAATTATTATTTTATGCTTGGGTTTTATCTCACTCTTTTGTGCTCCCTTGTGGTACTTGCTATTCGGGGCTGACCCCGCTGGTTTTGTTTGGCCAGATCCTGTAGCAGAGCCTGAGGATCCGACCTTCTTCCCTGACGTCAATGGTGCATACTAGGAGCATGGCTGGCGGAGGACTCAAGTGGGTTTCTTCTCCACCACTCTAGTATCTTTACTTATGTCCTGGCATTTAGCCACCGGTACCTGTTTAGCCGACTAATCTAGGCATTTTGTCTTTGCATAATTGTAATTAAATCAGACTGCAGCTGAATACAATTTTGTACCTATGCATTTCTGGGCTAGCTAACTTATAAAGCTAGGTCCCCATGATCATTTGGATGAAGCGTCAGGGACGCCTTACTGCTTTATCTTATATGTTCATTAATTGATGTTTTCTTGCGTTGAATGATTGAGACATAGATGTTCTGTGTGACCATAGGAGACTTGAATGTAGCATACACCCCCTTATCTCTCGACAGCCACGATCGCCGTATGACGTTTGCATACCTCATATGAAGTAGCTGGCCTAGTCCGTCTCTGTATTTCGGTACTGGGGTGTGACACAATCATATCTAGTATATTGCATCTTCTTGAAAAAAATATGTATTTTAATTTATTTAGCTATTAGTATTACAAACTTTGGTAGTCGCAATTACCATGCATTAGTTTGAAGAATTAGATGCAACAATTCGTCTGTACTTACTATTTTAATTATCATTAGTCGCAATTATCATGTATTATTTTTTAATGTACGCTATTATTGTTAGATAGGTTTTTTTATGTGACTTATGTTTTGTATATAGATTTTAGCCTATCTACAATCTTTCTTTGTGGTACCGATAGGTATTTTTTATGTGACTTATGTTTTGTATATAGATTTTAGCCTATCTACAATCTTTCTTTGTGGTACCACAAAGAAAGTTTGAAGAGAGGTTGAAAGCTCAAACGCAAAATATAAGTCGCATCACGTCACGCAAGAGTACCAAAATACGGAGAACGGGGGTATGACTCGGCCATTTACGCACTAAAATATACTCCAATGTCCTACAATATGATCACAACTATACCTAGACAATGGGGTATTTACTCCAATACAAATTTCTTATGATCTCACAGAATATACTATGTCTAAATCAACCAAACAAGAAGCAGTAATATAGAACATATAAGATAAAGTAGTAAGATATCTCTGACGCTCTATTAAAATGACCATGAAGCTAGCTATACAAATGGAAAGCTATCACAATATCAAGCATACATGATCACATCATCATCTATAGTGTAATATATATAATCATGATGTCAAAATGACTGGAGGAACGGATTGTCATGATCCGCTCTCACTTTTGGGATACGAGTACATGCCAAGCCCACCCTATGCCATAACATCGACGGTAGTACGTTGTCTATATCTCAATAACTACATCAATTTTACACATTCATCATTGTTCACAAAAACAATCTTTTGCTCATTCACAAAGTAACTAACAACTTGAAAGAATTTGATAAAATAAAAGATCCAAATAATACATCAAAATTGGGGAACAATTTGCTAACATTTAAGATCAAAATACAAATTCTAAGAACTAAACTATCAAACCACCCATGATCGGCCTCCAAAAGCAGTCACATCTCTTCTTAGGAACCATGGTGAGAAGGATAATTAGTTACCTAAAATTGTCAACGTATCCAGTCAGAATTAGTGCAAGTACAAATCTAAGCCAACAAAATACAAGTACAGCAAAGCAGTAAAAATACTAAACATGATGACCAAATAACTACAGAAATAGACGATACTCACAAGTAAAACATGTAACAAGATGAGTTGATAGAATCTAGTAACAAGATGAACAAGACTATACAGTACGTGCTCAAGTGTCTTTGGAAGCACAACTTTCAACACGTGGACAGGCCAATATGGATAATAGGCTAACAAGTAATTATGAGTGCTTGAGAATGTCACTTGGTCACATTTTTACGTCACACACACACACACACGTATGTGTTTCACTTAACAAAATGCCTAAAATTGGCTTTTGAAATAAAACGAGAAAAAGTACAGAAAGTACAAATGTTCTGGGAAGTATTGCTATAGAAGTCTGATCTGAAGGCGATCACTTTGTTCCTTGGACCATACGATGATGATGAAGAGTACTGCTAGAAGATGAACAGCTGAAAGAACTAAGTCACCACAAAGGTATCGACACACTTGGGCACTGATGGCGAGGTCGAATGCTTTCCTGCTTTGCTTCACTCTGTTCTGGAAGAAAAGTTGAAGAAGAATGCTCTGGAAAATCAAAGTCTCTGGGCTCTGATCTCTATGTATTCTCTCCTGTCTCTCTCTGATCTCTTTGATGTGAAAAATAAGTCTATTTATAGACTTGACCCCTTGTGCGTAAAAAGCAAAAAAATGGGTTTTTACGCTGGTAACTGTCACCCATGATGTAAATCATCTTCTACGCACATGGACACGTGTCCTATTATTTCAGAAAAATGGGGAGAGCACATACACACGTTCTTCGAGAAGTGTGGCATTTTAGCCACGTAGACAAACCACGTTTTAAAGTAGTCAGGAAGGATCGGGCTAAAAAATGACCCAAAATATGCTCTGAGCGAAAAGTGGCAAATTGGCGTAAAAACAGCCCAAAATAAACTTCTCAGTGTAAAGTGGCTAAAAATAGCCTTGAGCGTAAAACTTAGCCCAAATAGACTTTACGCTCACAATAGTTTGAGCGTAAAATCTCGAATAACTATAGTGCGTAAAAAGGAAGAAATTTTATTGAGCGTAGAATAGCCTTCTCTGCACACTATACGACAAGTATCGAGTTTGGTAAAAATCCGATCTTCTCGACTTCTGTGTTGCATGCTGTCAGCATGATCATTCTGTCAAATCAAATCTTCTGCATTAAATGCGGCCTGACAGTCTGTCCCCGGCGTAAAATAGCATGCGTAAAAGTCACTCGCGTATAATAGCTAGCGTAGAGGATAGCTAGCGTACAGAGTTGCTATGCGTAAAATTCTCAACTTCTTTGACTGAGTCCATGAAGCACTTTTTTACGCTCCTACAAGACCCCCTTCAAAGTTTTCAAATATTTTCAAAATTTGAAATACTTTGAACAAAAGCGTAAAATTCGGAATTTGACCAGTCAGCGTAGAGTTTGGGATATCCAACAGTCATCCGCGTAAAAGTTGGGGTATCCAACAGTCGGCGTAAAATCTGGAATTTGAACCGATTCAAAAATTCCCTATAAATAGGGTTCTTCGGGGAGAGAGAAAACTTTACTTGTTTTCTTTACTTTCACAATCCCAAGCTTTCTCGAATCCTCTTCTTTCCCTTTCATACTTTTGCATTCAATTCGATGGACCCCAAGAAATCCGCCACTAGCAGCAAAGGCAAGAAGCCCGCCGTCGATTCCTCGTCGGTCGACCGCATGCAGAATCCCGTCCGATCATCAGCGGCATCTCAGCAAAGCAACCCCTATGTGGCTCCTCCAATGAGGGATAAAGCACTCCCCTATGGCCGTAAAACTCGTCGGAGAAGAAGACCTAAATCTTTCATTTCACGCCCACGTTATACGTGTCAGCGTAGAAATTAAGATAACAAAATACGCCCACGTTATACATGTCAGCGTGAAATTCGAATATACGCCCACGTTCATACGTGTTAGCGTAAAATTAAGAAATACGCTCATGTCATACATGTCAGCGTAAAATCTAAAATACGCTCATGTCTATCCATGCCAGCGTAAAATTAAGAAATACGCTCATGTCTTACATGTCAGCGTAAAATCTAAAATACGCTCATGTTCATACATGCCAGCGTAAAATCTAAAATACACTCATGTTCATACATGCCAGTGTAAAATTTAAAATACGCTCATGTTCATACATGCCAGCGTAAAATTTAAAATACGCTCATGTTTACACATGCCAGCGTAAAATAAAGAACTACGCTCATGTCCATACATGCTAGCGTAAAAGTTAAAATACGCTCATGTCCACACATGCTAGCGTAAAAGCTAAAATACGCTCATGTCCACTCATGCTAGCGTAAAATCTAAAATACGCTCATGCTCACACATGCCAGCGTAATTTTTAGAATACGCTCACATGAACATGTGTCAGCGTAAAACTTCGAAATACGCTCACATCAATATGTGCTAGCGTAAAATGAAAAGACTCTGTGTAAAACAAAGACTTTTTACATTTTAAAACTTTTACCAAATAAGTGTAAAAGTAAAACTTAGACCAATTTATCTGTGTAAAAATTTCAAATTAGATTCTCACTAACTTAATTTTTCTTTTTCTTTTGGCAGTGGACTTGCAAGCTCATCCACTCGCAGAAGTCTTTGGCTCATCAGTTGGCATGGTGGGCTCGAATTATGTGGAAAATTTGTCTCAAGTAGCGTTTCCCCAATCGAATCCAGACTACCCCATAGAAAGGGCACAGTTGATAGCTACCCAAGGGGATAGGATGCTGCTATCCATGATCAATGGAGAATTGTTGACTTCACTGAATGAACAACAATTTGCAAAACCAGCCTTCTTATTTGGGAATACAATAGACTGCAAGTCACAAACACACCCCAAGAAGGAGTCTTGGGTGTTCAAGTCTGGAGATAGAGCAATGTATCTCCCTGACATGGACAGAGATTACCCTAATGAATAAAATATTTGTTTTGTGATCCTATCATTTATTTTGAAATTAAATAATAGGTATGAGATAGAAAACACTTATCAGAGGTAATATGGACATGATAAGTCTTCGAAACTCAATAAATTGTATCTATCCAGAGGTAATATGGACATGATAGATAATGAAATCTCGTTTTCTGTTTAGAGTATACAATACCATCAGAGATAATATGGACATGACAGATCGTAACAACTCAAAGAAAAATAGATTAATATCTATTCAGAGGCCAAATGGACATGATAGATAGGAAAAACAAGCAAACTTAATATTTATTCAGAGGTCATGAGAACATGATAAATAACAATTCCAACTTTTTAATCAACTAATAAGATAAAAGATTAAAATTTCTCTCCAAGGAGACAAGTAATCAGCTTAACCAAACATTGGTAGCTGGAGAATAAGGAAGAAATTCAAACATAATATTTCTTCAGAAATTTGCCATTGATCGGCATCATGAGCAAATCTCCATTAGGTTTAGACAACCTATAGGCACCGTTGGAAAAAACTGTCTCGATAACATAAGGGCCTTCCCATTTTGCTTGGAATTTCCCTTTGCTTTTATGAGTCATCACCGTCTGTCTTCGAACGGCTAAAACTAGCTCACCGACCTTGAATACCCTCTCTTTAAATTTGCGATTGAAAGTTCGAGATATACGGGCTTGATATAGCTCAATATGCTGTTGTGCTTGAAGACGCTTTTCGTCTAATCCTTCAAGTTCTTGGAGTCGTAAGCGATCATTGTTCTCTGTAGTTATCTCATTAGCAATGGCTATTCAAAGAAATGGAATCTGGATTTCCAGAGGAAGAACAGCCTCACATCTGTAAACCAATAAAAATGGTGTAAAACCAGTAGGAGTTCGGACCGTCGTTCGATAAGCCCATAAACATTCTCCAAGTTTCTCATTTCAATCACGTTTATTAGAAGAGACAAACTTTTTGAGAAGTTTGATGATCGTTTTGTTGAAAGCTTCGGCTAAACCATTAGCAGCTAGATTATAAGCCGTAGAAGCCAGATTTTGAATTCGATTCTTATCACAGAACGGATAAAATGCCTGACTGACAAATTGTGGTCCATTGTCATGAATTATCCGTCGAGGAATCTCGAAGCGATAAATGACATGGTGTTTAATGAAGCTAATCACATTAGATGTTTTCACTTCAGCAAGGAGAACTGCATTTGCCCATTTAGAAAAGTAATCGGTTATAGCCAATATAAATCGATGCCCTTTAACAGAAGGAGGGTTAATCGGACCAATAATATTCATACCCCAAGCTTCGAAGGGCCAGGAGGCTGCCGTAGGATGTAGGAACTCCGATGGTTGATGAATAAAATCAGCATGAATTTGACATGCTTTACACCTTCTGGCATAGTCTACAGCATCTGCTATCATAGAAGGCCAATAATACCCCAATCTTCGAATGCGGTCTTGTAATTTTGGACCTGGCTGATGAGCACCACAGACACCATCATGAGCTTCGCGGAGTGTTTGTTTGGCTTTACTTTCTGAGAGACAGCACAGCAAATGTCCATCATATGTACGACGATATAACATATGTAAAGACGAATCATAATAAAATCGAAATGATCGTCTCTTGATTGATGCAGCTTCTTTTGGATCTTCATGTAAAATCTCATGAACCGCATAATCAATGAATGGACTTCTCCAATCCCTCTGCTAGGAACTTGACTCTGTAGTATAAGTCTGTTCAATATACAGATTATTCTTGACACAGAATAAGTTTCGGTCCAACAAAGTAATTGTGTTTTGTCTTCGAATTGGAACAGCCAAATCTGCGACTAAGCTAGCAAGAGCATCAGCTTCCAAATTCTGAGAACGTGGTACGAATTCGATGAAGAATCCTTTGAATGAAAGGACCAACTCGATTACCACTTGATGATAAGGGATGAGATCAGGATTTCTGACTTCATATGTCCCTCTAACTTGATTAACAATCAGTTGAGAATCTCCATAAGCTTCTAGGAATTCAATGTTCAATTGTTTTGCTACTTGGAGACCAATCAGCAAAGCATTATATTCTGCCACATTGTTAGAACATGGCTCATTAAGAGAATAGGCACGATATATGACCATTTTGTCAGGAGAAACCAAGACGATTCCCACCCCGGAGACAATATTGCCTTTAGGTCCAACCCGTGATGCTCCATCAAAGTATAATTGCCAAATGTCATCCCTTAAAGTCATGTTGCAATCAACGACTTCATCTGGAATATCTTCATATAGCTTCGATGTTTTAGGTATAGGGTGAGCTGCTAAGAAATCAGCTAATGCTTGATCCTTCACTGCTTTTTGAGGTACATAGACCATGTCATAAGGAGTAAGCAACATCGTCCAGGTAGCTAACCTGGAGTTAAGAATGCTCAGTTTTCTCATCAATACCCTAATAGGATTTATTCTGGAGATAACATGAATAGTCTGTCCTGACACATAATGTCGTGTCTTTTGAACAGCAAAAACCAAAGCCAAACATTCCTTTTCTACAGGAGTATACATGTGTTCAGCTCCGACCATCATTCGACTAAGATAATAAATTGCCTGTTCATGACCCATATCACTTTTCTGTGCAAGAAGAGCACCAAGTGAATGATCCAAGGCTCGAACATATAGCAAAAATGGTCTTCCTACCACTGGTGGTACCAGAACAGGTGGATTTGTAAGGTATTACTTGATGTCATTAAAGGCTTTCTGACACGCTTCATCCCAGACAAATGATACACCTTTCTTTAATAGATGAAAGAAAGGTTGACATCTCCCAGAAAGATTGGATATAAATCTCCTGATATAAGCAATGCGACCTTGGAAGCCGCGGAGTTCTTTTAGATTACGTGGAGGACGCATTTCAAGAATTGCTTTGATTTTATCAGGATCAACATGGATACCCTGAGAAGTAATAACAAATCCCAAAAACTTGCCACTGGAAACCCCTAAGAAAGACTTAGTAGGGTTCATTTTCAATTGATGCTGACGCATCAACTCAAATACTGTCTTCAAGTCTTGAATGTGATCATCCTTTGATCGACTTTTGACATCGATATCATCCACGTAACATTCAACTGTCTTCCGTAAATATTCTTGAAAGATGTTGCTCATAGCCCTTTGATATGTGGCACCGGCATTTTTAAAACCAAACGGCATAACCGTATAGCAGTAGACTCCAAGAGGTGTTCGAAAAGCAGTATGCTTCTCATCTTCCGGATGCATCTTGATCTGATTGTATCCTGAGAATCCGTCCATGAAAGACATGCGTTCAAAACCGCATGTATTGTCTATCATGACATCAGTAATTGGAAGTGGAAATTCATTCTTTGGACAAGCTGCATTAAGATCTCGAAAATCTATGCAAACTCGGACTTTTCTGTTCTTCTTCATAACAGGAACAATGTTGGCAACCTATTCTGGGTGTTGTTCTTCACGAACAAAGCCACATGTAATCAACTTTTTGACTTCTGCTTCAATTGCATCCATCATATCTGGTCGAAAATGCCGTTGCTGTTATTTTACAGGCTTGGCATTAGGAAGAATATTGAGTTTATGGGTAGCAACTTTAGGATCCAGACCCGGCATATCCTCATAACTCCATGCAAAAATATTAATATAATCTTTAATCAGTTGTATTAACTCTTTCTTTTCATTTTCAGAGAGGTTCTTACTGATGAATATTGGCTTGGACGTAGTTTCGTCTCCAACATCGATTTGAAGAATCTCATCCTCCGTAGGTGGTTGTCGTTGTTCAAAACGAAGTTCCCACTGTGTGTCCATCTGTTGGGCCCAAGGGTCATTCTCAAATGGCTCAGATTTACCATCATTTTGAACCATGTTGACTGAGAATACATACTCAGATTCATCATAATAGTTTCCTTCAACATATGAGGAGTGAGATGTATCAGATTCGATGAAATGGATTTCTTCTGAATCTGAGGATTGTGAAGGACTAGAAGAGAATTCTTCTTGTATATCATCATTAAACATGTGGGATGGATCATATCCCAACCCATGACGAGTTTTCTGGTAAAACGGATCACCACATAATGGTAATCGTCTACCTTTGCCTTGATTGAGACCTTGCATAGTCTTCAAATCATATCCCATTTTCTGGATAATCTTGAGAGATTGTTGACTATATTTGTCAGTTCGGATTTTTCCTTTATCTTTATCTCTAAGATCATCTGTCTGAACAACATGGATGTTTCTAGCCAGGCCAAATACAATTTGGTGATTGTTTTTCTTATCAGACGGAATCACGAAATAAGATTCTTCGTGACGTCTAAATGTTACACAAGCTTGTGATGGTGAGGCTACATGAAGAATATAGGAGGAAGATGTTAGGAACCTTTGAGCATAAGGTCCAACATCGACATGAGGAGGAAAGGAATTTTCTTTATAGTCAATGTATAAGGTTTCCTCTGTATCTACGTCAGCTTTATATTGATGACTTTGATCATCAGAAGACAAAGTAATTCTTTCAACAAATTTGACAGCCATATACTCAAAAAGGAAATCTTCATTGATATTAAAAAGTAGAGAATGATCAATATTTATATCATTTACAATTTGACTGCTACACTTCGGATTAATCATTAACGGACCGTCATCCGTCTTCTGCGTAGACTTGCCAAGGTTGATGATCAATGGTGGTTCTGGATCATTCGTACGAGAAGTACGTCCCTTGACTTTGATCATAAGAGGTTGAACTTGGCTCTTGGTAGGAATATTCACTGATTCCTCAGATGAAACTCGAGTTCTTCCTTTGACCTTGATCATCAGAGGTTGGTCGTTGACAGGTTGGGATTGGATTCGCCCTTTGACCTTAATCTTCAAAGGTTGCTCTTCTGGAGGATCTTTATTAATAGACTGATCTTCGAAAGATGATCGATCTTCAGCTATGTCTGATATCTCCTTTACATGCTCTTGCTTGTAGAGCATTGAATCAAAAAAATAGGCTTCGACACCTTTGAAAGGATTGATATCAACAAACTCAGTCTTTACAACCCCTTGGGAATCTACGTATTTGAAGCATTGGTGAAGAGTTGAAGGCACAATATTATGCTCATGTATCCACGGTCTTCCAAGAAGAATGTTGTAGGATACGTCTGAGTTGATAACATAAAAGGTCGCCATTGTTCTAAGATCACCAATCTGAATCTTCAGACGAATCTTCTCCAGTGGTTTACTCTTTCCAGAGTTGAAACCAACTATTATGGTACTAGTGTAGGTCAAATTACTAGTAGGAATCCTCAAAGGTCGTAGCATACTCTGAAGAATAATGCTAATAGAAGACCCAGGATCAATGTAAATCCTGTCAATTTCAATGGATTCAATATACCCTGTATAGCACAAGGGCCTATCGTGCTTGTTATGCTTCAACATGATATCTTCTTGTGTGAAGGTAATGTTGGGAATTGCCTCCATCACACTATGACATTGTGGGCACGATACTGGTATACTGTCAGGAGTCTTAAGTTGAGCTAAGCACGAGTCAGCTTGCAGCAAAGCTTCACTTAAAGTTTCGCGACTTTCTTTAGAAAGGCGAAGCAACTCAAAGATAGAGAGTCTAGCCGAAGTATTAGCTAACTGGGGTAGAATATCAAATTTGTAGGGTTTCATCATCACCCCTTGACTGGAAGCAGATTTCAACGGGACGTCAAAACGTACTGCTTTTTGTTTTCCTTTCTCAACCACAGATGGTTTAGCAGGAACATGAGACGGTTGAGCTGGTGGTGTTTCAACAACATCATCTGCTTCTTTGGAAGATCCCTCATAATCTTTATGGTACTCTTTCCCGGATCTCGTACCAGCAAAGCTTTCTTCCTCAGACTCAGAAGAAGGAAGTACCATATTACAGGATTTAGTCTTTCTTCCCTTAGCCTTCTTCTTGCGAAAATTTTTATGAGGAACCTCAGAACTCAATCCAACAGTGGATTTTTGACTTTGAATTTGTAAAGGAAGTCGCATTCCTTTATCATAGTTCAAACCCTCTGCCTTTTGAAAGTCATAGCCCATCTTTTTCATTAGATTGACTGATTGTTGACTATACAAGTGAATGGGTAGTGGACTTTCGGTAGATGGTTTAACAGAGGAAGAAGAGACAGAACCCTCTGTAACCACAGAAAAAGGAGAAATAGAGGCCTTTGTAGCTACAGGAAAAAGGGAATTCGGGATACGAGAAAAGATCCCTGTAGGAGCTTTTTCATAAGCAGCAAAGACTTGTTGTGCCCTGTATAAAGGAACACTATTCATAGCTAACCACTGCTGATGAGAAAGTTTGAGCTTAGTAGAAGGAGCCAAACTTGGAGGACATATGTTCAAACCTCTAAGTCTATCTTCCAAAGGAATGCCATCCCATAGATGATCTAAATCATCAGGATCTGGAATAACATGAGAAATCATGTTGCAGGTTTTGACTTTCTTATCTTTCTTGGATTTTGAAGTTTTACCTTCATCTTCCATTTCAGGTACTAAGTCAGGATGTATCCACATAATTTCACCATTCTTTAATGTGAGAGGCAACAATCCTTTATTTTCCTCTCTGGCGGACGGGATATTCACAATCTTCATCGTCGCCTTCGGAATTGGAACAATCCCATCTGGGACTTGTTGTGGAGGAAAACCTCCAAATTGAAGAGAAACCATATTGGTTGTGACTGTATGCTCATCGTTAGTTAAAGCGATGGCATTGGCATTGATCAGCTCTTGGATTTTCTTCTTTAGAACATAACAAGCCTTGGTGGGATGATTTATGTATCTGTGATAGATACAATATTTTGGATTGTCAGTCAAATTCACCTCATTAGGCTTCTTTGGCTCCGAAATCTGGACTTTCGGTGGATGGTCGCAGATTCATCTTGCATGTATCAATCAATGCTGAATCTGGCATACCAGGAGGCATCTTTAGAGTCGCCTGTCGGAAACGTTCGATGAACGTCCGAGTATCTTCTTTCTCCTTTTGTTTGATTTCTATTAAGGAGGACATGTTCATGTCCATGCCCCCTTCATAGAAGCGAAAGAGAAATATTGCTTTAAATTCGTCAAAAGACGAAATGCAATTGTCGGGTAAACTACGATACCAGTCGTAAGCTGAACCCGTCAGGCACCCGATAAAAACCCGAGTGAGAAGAGCATCATTCTTCTGTAGATGCACAGTCATGATATCAAAATAATTGATATACTGACTAGGAGAAGCCTTTCCATCAAATAATACCATCGATTGTGGCTTGAATTTCGGAGGAAAGGGTACATTATTCCAATGAGGAGGATAAGGTTGTTTAATCCCTAACCTCTGGAGCTGATCCTTGTGTTTCAGAACTTCAAACTGTGCTTTGAGTTCACGCACTGCTTGAATAGCTTCACTGGTTTGAAGAAGCACATTTGATTGAATAGTTGTTGGATGTACCGTGACCCCCACCAGAGGTGGTACATCTTCTGGAATGATGGGATCTGGGGATGCAGAATTTTGGTTAACAGCAGGCTCTTGAATATTCAAAGGTATATCAACCCCTTGACTATCTTGAGCTTGTGCTGCTACCTGCACCGGTGTTACTACTGCCGGCTGAGCAGTTTGCTGAGTCATTATTATCTGGTGCATGCTTTGCATCATAGTAAGCATGTCCTTTAATGATTGCTCAACGACAGAGAGACGTTGTTATGTATTAGCAGATGACGTCTCCGGTTCATCTCCAATAGCGTAGGATTCAACCTCTCTTGAAGATACAGAAGGATTAGTATAGAAGTATGAATCGACACTATCAGTTTCGGACTCAAAAGATTGAGTACCCCCAGCTTCTGAATCAGAAGTCTGCAACTGTCTTTGTCTTCTGGATCGAGTATTCTGATATACTCCTTCAAAGAAATCAAAAAGTATGTTGAATTGTTGTTGACCTGGAGTTTGGGACGAATCGCGTCTAGGACGTCGTCCTCTGTTGGTATGAGATGCCATGTTGACTGACGCATATAACAACTCATGTTCTTGGTCATCAACCTATTGCTGAGGTGCATTGAAGCTTAACCGGTCAAAAACTGACCGTTTAGAAGCCGAACAACAACATTTGATTACAATCTGATGACACTCACAATGATGATTTTTTTGGGGGAGTATCACAGGAGATTGTCTATTTTTACGCTTTTGTACTAGCAAATCGCGTAAATCAGAAGGAGTAGAGGGAGTAGTCTTCTTTATTACATTTGGGGTAGAGAAACTTTTAGTCCCTTGTGTGTAAAGAAGATTACTGGCTGCATTAGCAGAACCAAACTGTACATTTTTACGCGCTTGGAATTGCGTGCGTAAATCTTAGGATTTCTGAGCACAAAGAACTCCATCAGCATTACGCGTAATTTGAAGATTTGGTACCTTGCGTAAAGCAGTGTCAGAAGGTTGTTGGTGAAGAACCGAAGTTTTACCAACAATGTTTTTACGTTGTATGCGTGTAGGTAAATTCACTTTAGATGCACAGGCATCATTGTGAATTTATCTACACTGTCACGGACAGGAGATTTACCTTTACGCGTAGAGCGTAAAACATGAGTATCTGCCACGTCATAGACGGGAGATTTTCCTTTACGCGTGGAGCATAAATTTTGTGTGTCTACCACGTCACAGACGGGAGACTTATTTTTACGCTCAGAACGTAAAGCTTTGGAGTCTACCACGTCACAGACGGGAGACATGTTTTTACGCGCGGGGCGTAAAACTTGATTTTTACGCCCAGAGCGTAAAACCTGATTTTTACGCCCAGAGCGTAAAACCTGATTTTTACGCCCAGAGCATAAAACCTGATTTTTACGCCCAGAGCGTAAAACCTGAGAGTCTGCCACGTTACAAACGGGAGCCTCATTTCTACGCCCATAGCGTATCACCGAAGTAGAGACTGCCTCGTCACAGACGGGAGCCTCCACAACAGGAGTAGGAAGGATTCCTTTGCCTTCAGAGACAGTAGGGAGATCCGAGGATGCCTTGGATTTGGGAATCCAAACTTTTTGCGCCTTCCGCGATTTCTGAACATTGGAGCAGCGAGTACTACCCCCAGCCCGAAGCATTTCTTCGTAGGCAGTCTGGTCGAAGTGCACAACCAGAGTCTTCTTTGTCGATCCAACCGACACATCATCATATTGAGCAATTGCCTTCTCATCAGAGGAGAAGGTCGTCCCTAGCAGAGTTGCCATTTTGTTTCACTTAACAAAATGCCTAAAATTGGCTTTTGAAATAAACGAGAAAAAGTACAGAAAATACAAATGTTCTGGGAAGTATTGCTATAGAAGTCTGATCTGAAGGCGATCACTTTGTTCCTTGGACCATACGATGATGATGAAGAGTACTGCTAGAAGATGAACAGCCGGAAGAACTAAGTCACCACAAAGGTATCGACACACTTGGACACTGATGGCGAGGTCGAATGCTTTCCTGCTTTGCTTCACTCTGTTCTGGAAGAAAAGTTGAAAAAGAATGCTCTGGAAAATCAAAGTCTCTGGGCTCTGATCTCTATGTATTCTCTCCTGTCTCTCTCTGATCTCTTTGATGTAAAAAATAAGTCTATTTATAGACTTGACCCCTTGTGCGTAAAAAGCAACAAAATTGGGTTTTTACGCTGGTAACTGTCACCCACGATATAAATCATCTTCTACGCACATGGACACGTGTCCCATTATTTCAAAAAAATGGGAAGAGCACGTACACATGTTCTTCGAGAAGTGTGGCATGAAAGCCACGTAGACAAACCATGTTTTAAAGTAGTCAGGAAGGATCGGGCGTAAAAAATGACCCAAAATATGCTCTGAGCGAAAAGTGGCAAATTGGCGTAAAAACAACCCAAAATAAACTTTCCAGCGTAAAGTGGCTAAAAATAGCCTTGAGCGTAAAACTTAGCCCAAATAGACTTTACGCTCACAATAGTTTTGAGCATAAAAGCTCGAATAACTATAGTGCGTAAAAAGGAAGAAATCTTATTGAGCGTAAAACAGCATTCTCTGCACACTATACGACAAGTATCGAGTTTGGTAAAAATCCGATCTTCTCGACTTCTGTGTTGCATGCTGTCAGCATGATCATTCTGTCAAATCAAATCTTCTGCATTAAATGCGGCCTGACAGTCTGTCCCAGGCGTAAAATAGCTTGCGTAAAAGTCACTCGCGTATAATAGCTAGCGTAGAGGGTAGCTTGCGTACAGAGTTGCTCTGCGTAAAATTCTCAACTTCTTTGACTGAGTCCATGAAGCACTTTTTTACGCTCCTACAATATGTATATATATAAAACACCTTCGCAAGTTCATAAGTACGTCACAGGAAGGAGGTCAATGTGCCTAGTGAATGTACTTCCCTCAAACCCCACATCTCACAATCACGATAACACGATAACAATAATGAAACATGATCATGATATGATACACGTAAACAAGAATACAAATATAACGCTCAACTCTCATGTGTGTGAACAATCATAGCATGAAAGGTAAGCATGAATAGATGAATTACAATAATATAAAGTAATTGCACATGAAAGCTATAAACTAGTATTTGCCTTATTCTTCTGATGGAATTAGACAGCTAATTATGTATCCAAGTACTCCGCTATTAACACTGATCTAGAGAATCCAAGATCCTAACAAAGTTTATTATTGAATTTAAAATATTATAAATAAATTGTAATTGGATTTCAGGATAGTTATACCTATATTATTTAGTCACTTTCTACTTGTAGGTAATACTGAATATATTAAATAAATTAAATATTTATGAAATTAAACTATGTTTTAGGTCTTCGTGTCAGCCTTTTGAGTCATGTTTTGTGTTCGGGAACTCCCGAAATCACAAAAACTTTAAAACACGTTTATTTTACGGACACTTGTTTCTCTTAAAATCTTATAGAAATTTATTTTAGAGTTAAATATATATATTATGAAATCTTAGCTCGATACGGTTCTAACAAAAAACTAGAGTCGAATCGGAGTCCGGAGCTAGAAAATATCATCCTTCAAAGTTGCTAGAGCTATTGAAAATGAGACTTTTCTGTGGCGAATTTTGGGGCTTTTTTGGACAGGGAGAATGGGTGTTTTGCTCTTAGAGAGAGAAAGGGGAGAGGTTATATATGTTTTTAATTTAGAATTTTTTTTCTATTATATATAGGATTAGGATGGATATGGATTGATTAGTAATGATTAGGATAGGCTTAAGAATTCAATTAGTAATCTTTTAGGTTTAGGATTAAAAGATATGGTCAAATTTAGATGCTTAATATTCAGTTTAAAATTAAAGGATAGACTTAAATACTTTATTTAAATAAATAATACCTTTATAATATAAATTTTTATTCCTCCTTAATCAATTTAAAATAACAATATTTATCTATAATATTATAATAACTCCTTTGTTTAAGATATTAAACTATTAATCTATATTTGGTTTTCTTTTATTAGGATTTGATTTGATTTGTTTAAATGAGGATAAGGTCAATAGTATAAGAATTTTAAGGATGCCATTAGAATCATTAGATATGATATATGTCTAAGCTTATTTAAATCAAAATTTATTCTATTTTATTTAAATAAGATAAGCAATATTAAATTTAAATTTTAATATATATATATATATATGTGTGTGTGTGTGTGTGTGTGTGTGGAAATGGTAATTAGTTTCTGGAATCGATCCCACTGGGAATCGAACTACTGACCACTCGGGCCGCATGCCTCACCACTACCACTAGGCTAGGGGTCATTGGCAATATATATATATATATATATATATATATATATATATATATATATATATATATATATATATAATTCAAATCTTAATTTATTTAAAATTATTTATATTATACTTTTTATTTTAGTTTACTAGTTAACATTTTGTTTTAGCAACTCTTATTAAAAAAAATCACAAAAATAAATTATTGGACGAGGGGCTTACGTAGACTCCCAAACACGGCCTAAACAGGCGCCTGACGGCTAAACGTCTCAAAATAATCAAAACAAAATCAAGAGTGGTAGAGAAGAAACGGTCACATCCCAGTCCCAAAATAATATATAACAGGGATGGATGAATTTTTTATTAAAATAACTTGTAATATAGGAGGATAGGCTTATATGGATAGGTTAAAATTCGAATTAAATATACGTGTATCACATATAGTTAGGAATTTTGTATAGTATTTAAATATTATGATATTTATATATTTCAGTTTATTTCTTATTTTAGTTATGTAGGATTATTTATTATATACTTTATATATTGTGCGTTATCTTTTATATATCGCAATTCTCAAGTATCCTTATCTTTGTAGTTATGTCATTAATACAGATATTACTTTCTTATTTCCTTGTTTACTATAATTCACTTAACAAATTATTTTATTCTTAGTCTTTAAGATATATGTATATATGTGTTTTGTATTTTCTTTCTTTTAAATTCTACCTATACTTTTATATCTAAAATATTTATTTATTGTACTTGGTTTGTTAGTTTATTAATAGGAATTGGTATACTTGGAGAAAATTAAAAAATTAAGATTTTGACAGGAGTTTCACATCTTACCCACCCTAAAAGAATTTCGTCCTCGAAATTTAAATTTGACATTTATTTCCCTCAATCATATTCAATCACGTTGTTCTATCATCTCTATAACTACATCTTAATATATTTGTTAAGTTCGAAGAGGGAGATTATCTTAAACAGTCGTATCAATCAGAATTTAGGTTCATCCTCATGGTATCACTCAAAACTTATACCCTCACCATCTTGATTTAAAATAATGAGACTCACCTTATAGTTTTAAAAAACCATCAATATTAACCTCGAAGTCACTTATATAACTTCAAATGGCTAACTTCAAGTGTAAGAGCATCTTTTTATCCAACATCTTAAATATTTACTATACTAAGTCCCTGGACAAAATTTATAATCACATATTCGCAGTCAAATTTTAGCTAACTAAAACTTTAATAATCTACCTATATCCACTCATTCAAGTATGTGGGAAAAAAAATCCATCAAAGATTCATCAACCACATTTAATAAACCATCAATACTCTCAACAAATAATTGATCACCAAGAACCAAATTGTCAATTGAATATCAACCCACCTTCGATCACATCATTCTATCAAAACTCAGACTTACTAGAAGATTTTGTCCATCCAAAGAAAAAGTTGTGTAATTTCATCTACTAGGGATTATATAGCCTTGAAACAATTTCAATACCATTATATACTTATGAGTTATAGCATCCGTAATACCCTCCATAATACCCTCCTTATCCACCAAGACAATAAAAAATTGTAATAAGCAAACTATTTATGCAGTTCACTTAAGGGATACTTATTAGCCATTTTTCTAATTTTGGGTAATCGTCTTCTCTCAAAACATTCTACCAAGCTCGAGCGTTCGTCTCTCCGGAATAGGAAGAGAAGAAATAAAGGTAGTGATGTCAAGGGAAAATAATCAAATACAAATATAAAAGCCAAGGGAGATAATCGATGTCATACTCTTAATTTTATCATTATTATTATTATTATCATTATTATTATTATTATTATAATTATTTTTATTAGTATTATTATTATTGTCATTTATTTATTTTCATGACATGTCATACCCTATCCCTAACCCTAACCCTAACCCTAGGTTGGACCAAGTGTCCCTACAACCTAAACCTAGCCATGGCCAAGTGTCCCTATAAACATAAAAACCTAAGGGGCCAAGTGCCCCCCATGTGTCCTATGGACTTGTGTGGAAGGTGGACACCTCACCCCCTTTTTTCTCTATATAAATTTTTTTCCCCACACACATACACAAAACCCATACACACAACCCACACACCAACACCACCAGCACCCTTCCCTCTATATATAACCCCCCCTTTCCACTTTACACAAGGAAAAAAAAAACCAAAAACACAAACAACACACACACACCCGACCCCCCCCCCCCCCAACCGCCCGCTGCCGCTGCCGCTGCCGGCCGCCCCCGCCACCTGCGCCGTCCGCCGCCGGCCCAGCCGCCCCTCCCGGCCCTCTCCACCACTAATCTTCTCATCCTCTTCCTCTTCCACTTCAATTTCCAAGGAGAAAAAAAAAACCTAGGTAATTCTCATCCTCCCCCAATCTTTTTCCTTAAGTTTAAACCTAGGTTTGCTAACCAAATTTGTTTTGTTATTGGATTCAAATTAGGATTGTGGGAAGCCTAAGTCATTCCCAATCCAAGACAAGTCCTCTTCCCCTCCTTCCCTAATTTGGTTCATCTAGATTAATTTTGAGTAATTATGAAATTAAATTAAAATTTTGAAATTTATAAGTATGATCACGAAAATTTTGACGAGTTTTGGTAATACTAGGGAATTTGAATTTTGAATTTAAAGTCTCATATTAATTTCTTCATCTCATAATATTATAATTTGGAATATAAGTTATTGAAATATCCCAATATGGTTAAACTACAAATTCTGGAAATTTAGTAGTATTTAAACAAATTTGAGATATCAAAATTTTTTGCAATTTTGATTTCAAGAAATTTTCAATTTTTAATAGACATAGGCAAAGGAATTAAATTTTTAGACTTAGATACCGGAATTATTATTTGTGACGTATCACGGATAAGTGTGGGCGTTGGACACAAATAAAGGAACCAATTGTGGACATAAATTATTGAACTTGAATTTCATGAACAAATGAACACATATGGACATATGGGGCTCTCCAAAGGTAAGTTTGACATACACACTGGAACTGAACAACTGGATCGCACGCCGGGAAGGTAAAAGTACAAGGACCCTGTGTTTCTCTACTCACTTTATTTACTCAATTTGTGTGTCCATAGTTAGAAATAAGTCTCGTTTATTTTCATTTTCCTGCTTCATGCACTTATAGATATTGAAGAGTTTTGGTTTGATTTGATTTCCTTTATATCTACATGATATATATATATATATA
Source organism: Iris pallida (assembly GCA_029216955.1). Lineage (NCBI taxonomy): Eukaryota > Viridiplantae > Streptophyta > Magnoliopsida > Asparagales > Iridaceae > Iris > Iris pallida. Next base: position 14,334,964 of record JANAVB010011800.1, read on the forward strand.
TATATATTATATATATATATAATTAATATATATATATATATATATATATTGTTTATATATATATATAATATATATATATATATATATATATATATATATATATATATATATTGTTTTATATATTGTTTATATATATATATATAATCTATAGATATTGTTTTATATAATTATATATATATATATATTATATATATAATATATATATATATATATATATATATATATATATATATAAACAATATATATATATCTATATATATATATATATATATATATTATATATATATATATTATATAATAATATAATATATGTATAAAGTCTTCACATATTAACTAGTATAGTTGGGTAAACATTAAGTATTGCTCTATTTTGATAAACTGCAAACAATTAGCAAGCCGCGACTCGACTAATTGTTAAAGGAAAGTAACCATTGCTTGCTCAGGTAAAAGTCTCAAGTTCCTTTTTGTTCTTTTATCTGCGTGGTCCGGTGTTGAGAGTTGCTCCACCGAAGGGGTCGGCGAGCCCATTTATTTACCTGCGTGGTTCCGGTGTTGAGAGTTGCTCCACCGAAGGGGTCGGCGAGCCCAGGATTTACTTTTATTATATGTATGTTTCTTGTAATTTTTCGGGGCTCCTAAATACAAAGGAGATTTTGCCGAAATTTTTGAAAAAATTTAGAAGATAGACAAATTTCTGACTTTCAGAAAATTTTAGGAAATTCTTATCTAGAAAGCATTTGGGAGGGGAGAACAACTGAATATCCCTAGATATCCCGTAACATAAATAACAAAAGCTGATCAGTATTTCGGAAATCTCGTGAATCGGTACATCTAGTTTTCAACTAGGTGTACTAGCCCAAGGGAGGCTCGGAAATCTCGAAAATCAATGCATCTATTTGACAGTAACATCATATAGATGATTTTAGCCCAAGGGAGGCTCGGAATTCACAGCCTGATCCCAGGTTAACGGGATTGTTCACGGGAAATATTTAGAGGATTATTCGGAGTATGTTCTCAAAACTGCATTTCATTAAATTTCGATCTTACTCCAGAATCAACGCTGCCTATTATAGGTGGGCAGTTTTCCCTAATTGCTCAAGGAAAGCAATTCCTACTAAAAGCTCAAGGGAAGCTCGAAATCTCATTATTCATGGAGTAGGACGTTGTTTTCATTCATGTTTTTCTAAAAGCAGATATATATATATAGTAGTGCAAATTGGCATACTCTGAATTTTTTCTACATATCTCATATCTTATTTTACTTTCACCGTTCATGGCCGAGGACTTGCTTGTCGTTTTCTAAACGACCTAGTATTTGTTCACTAGGTGAAGAAGAAGAAGACGCCTCCGCCGAAGTGTCGCCACACTACAACGAGGAGTAAATTCTGGACTACCTACAGTTATGACCAGCAGTACCGTAGTTATCTTACAAGTTTACTTTTGTAATAACCTGTAATAGTATTGTTGGAAAAGTTCCCTGTATAATAGCTACAATATGTATAATACTATGAAAACTCCTTGTATTTTCCATTCTTGCTGATATTTACGGGCAACAATCGCGATTTGGCGCGTAGCCTGGGGATGTGTTTATGACGTCACCATTCCACTCGGGAAGCGGGACGTGACACGTCTTTTAAGTGGTGGCCCATGCAGGTCAGCAAGAATGGAAAATCTAGGATAGGACATAGGTTCGGATAAAACGTAGATTCTAGAATCATAAGGAGCACTACGAGTCCCAATCATACTCTAGGAATCCCTGAGAAGGAAGTATCAATAGTTAGTAGATGATTACCTCTTTTCTAACCAATTATTTAATCCTAGTAAAGGGATAGTGACTCAAGAAATTCTTGATGTAGATCATGCCCGATTCGCACCTTTCGCAAAACTAAATAATGACAGCCACAGCATGGACGAAATTATGCATTTGTGAAGAAGATGTGGAAAGTAGCACCAAAAGGAATGATAGAAGCCTATGGGGTACATTACGAGCTGAAATACCCAGTAGTGACAGATATAGTAGATGAAAGAAAAGTATATTATAATACGGTGCATTACTATGTACTGATCAAGGCAGAACCCTCTGAAGGTCCAGAAAATGAACGTAACGGTACTTTGGAAGAATGGAAACAGGCGTACCCAGAGGCAAGGATCCTTAACATAAGACGAATGTGGATTTAGACCCCCAGAATGAAGATGATGTGTAATATAGATTGTGAATAAGTATTAGATCCTTAGTTATGTAAAGGGTGTGTATGTATATAGTGAGAAGGTAAAATAAGACCCCCAATATGTAGGTGGAATATGAATGATTTGTAGAATGTAATATATGAATGTATGTAGTAGGAACATATTGTGCTATCAATAAATAAATATGCTTTCCTATATTTTTATATTCCTGGTAAATATTTTTTTCTTAAGAATATTATGAATGTAGGTTTGGACCTATTTATGCCAAGTTTGGAATGGGATGGGAGTGATTACACTTTGTACTTATACCAGCGTTATGCAAGGCTAATGTGGAACACCCCCGACTGGTACGACATCCATGTCTACAAGTATTTTATGCAGTCATACGTCCCATTATCAGGGACATCGAGGACGGAGCTGAAGTATATTATGAAAATACAACCTACTGCCTGCATGTCCGAGATCCAAACCGCATCTACATCGAACTACATGGATATGAGGGTACACTAGATGACTTTGAAAGACTCCATCCAGAGGTGGATATCCTCACTGAGGAAAGGATCCTCATCGAGGCTATAATATAAGACAAAACCCTATATGTATATAGTGAAAAGGAGTCTATCTCTTTTGTCTGCTGTATGGTATTTTGGAAATCAGCAATATGTATACAAGTAGGGATAGGTAAAGATAGATACTATGTCACATTTTGGGGAAGTGGAGTGACATGAATAGGTTAGAAGAATATAAACAAATGTAAAGTTGAGAGTAGAAACCACATTTTGTATTACTCTCATTTTAATGAAATATGTATAAATATATGACTCTGTTGTACACCTTGTTATGAATAAACATTGTGAGTCGAATATTTCCTGAGGAATTGTGTCTTTTATTTCAGGATATGGACAATCATGATCAAACAAACAATCCACCACCTCAAGCATCAACTGAGCCAACCGTGGCTGACATGTTCCGTTTGTTCAGCAACTATTGGAATCCAATAGTCAACAGGCCAATGTGTCCATGCAACAAACCACCATATTAGAACAAATGCAGAATTCTAACAATACCAAGGATAAAACCCTAAAAGAGTTCAGGGATCTTAGGCCGCCCAAGTTTAAAGGAACTGAAAGTGCGATGGAAGCGGGTCAATGGCTGAGAACCATTGAAGGTTTGATGAAGGCTGCCAAAGTTAAACCCGAGGATATGGTACCAGCAATCCGCATCCAGCTGGAAGACATAGCTGGATACTGGTGGAGTGCCGAGTACCCAGAAGATTTTGACCAGGACATGTCATGGGCAGAATTCAAGAAGAAATTTGAAGACAGATTCTATCCTAAGTCAGCACGGATATAATTAGAACGACAATTCAACTATCTGAAATAAGGGAGACGTACAGTTGATGAGTACGTCGTAGCATTTTTCAGGCTTAGTCGATTGTCCCCAACATGATAGCGGATGAAGAAACAAAAATATCCAGGTTCGTAGAAGGACTTGGAACCCAATTGAAAAGTAGGGTCGCCTCTTATCGGTGCCAAACATTTTCAGAGGCAACAGAAGCTGCTCGAGATCAAAAAGGATACTAAAGGAAGAACAACCTTTCGGTCTTCACAACCTAAGAGAACTTTTGAGGAGGGGACATCCTCCAACAAGAATCATTGGCAGGGACCGCCTAAGCGTCCTCAGAATGGCAACCCAGACAGATCCGTTATCTGTAATTACTGCCACAAACCAGGCCACAAAATAAATGTATGTAGGAAGAGATTGGGGCTTTGTTTGAAATGTGGAGCAGGAAATCATCTAACCAATCAATGTCCTCAGTTGCCTGCAACTGGAGCAACCACACAAATTTTCAATCAAGGATACTGACCTCCAGTTCAAGGAACCCAACCTCGACCTATGATGCAGGCCACCAACATCACAAGCAGGTACGGCTTATGGAAATCAGCACAGGCCGCCCTATGCACCTCAAGCATATCAATTTCAACGCACAACGGGTGGCTCAAGCCCAAAATAATAACAAGAAGAGAAATAGGCAAGGTCAAGCATTTATAATGGGAGCTGAAGATGCAAATATCCCTGGAGAAGTAATTTCAGGTACTATTTTAATTTCTGCATATCCAGCATCAGTATTATTTGATTCCGGGGCTACCCATTCATTTATAGCATCTTCTTTTATATCACAACGTGAAATAGAGTCCCAACCACTGCCTAAATCACTGAAAGTCCTCACCGATAATGGAGTAGTAGAAGTCAGTCGGGTATGTAGTAGATGTCCCATAAATTGGGTGGAGGAGCTTTTCGTACCCGGTTGCTCGTTTTCCAACAAGCAACTATGATAAATATTGGGTATGGATTGGCTAACTGCAACATTAGCCAACATAGATTGCGGTCAGGGGAAAGTTTCTTTCAACTTCCTGACGGAGAATTTTATGAATTTGTAAGAGACCAGAATGAATTCAATGCAGAGGAACTAGAGAAATTTGAATTACCAGTACTGCTGCAAGGAGTGGCGGAGCAATCATTTCCAAGGGTAGTAGAAAAATTTAAGGACGTATTCCCAGAAGAATTGCCAGGACTACCCCCAGATAGAGCTGTAGAATTTTCTATAGACTTAATACCTGGAGCTGCACCCATAGCCAAAAAGATATACCCAATGAACAGGAGGAGCTGGCTGAGTTAAACAAACAAATAAAGGAATTATTATCCAAGGAATTTATTCAGCCTAGCGCTTCGCCATGAGGTGCACCAGTATTATTTGTGAAAAAGAAGGATGGTACCCTACGCCTAGTAATTGATTATAGGGCCTTGAATGAGGTTACCATCAAAAATAAATATCCCTTACCTCGGATCGATCAACTGTTTGATCAGTTAGGAGAGGCAAGGGTATTTTCGAAAATTGATTTGAGATCCGGATATCATCAAGTGAAGGTAAAGAAGGAAGATATTCCAAAGACTGCATTTAGAACTCGGTATGGGCATTACGAATTCTTAGTTATGCCATTCGGGTTGACTAATGTACCAGCTATATTCATGGACATGATGAATCGAGTATTTTATTAATATCTGGATAATTTGTGATTGTATTCATTGATGAAATTCTTATCTCCAAAAGTGAAGAGGAGCATGAAAAGCACTTGAGGATAGTACTGCAAACTCTGCGGGAGGAACAATTATATGCCAAACTTAGTAAATGTGAATTTTGGCTGGACCAAATACCATTTTTAGGACATATTGTCAGCGGAGAAGGCATCTCGGTAGATCCGAAGAAGGTGGAAGCAGTTAAGTCTTGGCCGACACCTAAGTCTGCAGAAATCAGAAGTTTCTTAGGATTGGCGGGTTATTACCGAAGATTCGTAGAGAACTTTTCCAGAATTGCAGAACCTTTAACCCGCCTCACTCGAAAGGAAGAAAAGTTTAACTAGACAGAGAAATGTCAAGCAGCATTTGACGAATTAAAGAAAAGATTAATTTCAGCCCCAATACTGGCATTACCATCTGGTTCGGGGGATATGAGATATATAGTGATGCATCAGGAAAGGGTCTAGGATGTGTACTGATGCAGCACGGAAAAGTCATGCATATGCATCCCGGCAATTAAAGACACATGAAAGAAATTATCCAACTCATGATCTCGAACTTGCAGCGGTGGTATTCGCACTCAAATTATGGAGACACTATTTATACAGAGAAAGAATCAAATATACACAGACCACAAAGCTTAAAGTATGTCTTCACACAAAAGGAAATCAATATGAGACAAAGAAGATGGTTGGAGTTATTGAAAGACTTTGATATGGAGTTAACATATCACCCAGGCAAGGCTAATAAGGTGGCTGATGCCTTAAGTAGAAGACCCGAAACTTTCTTTTTAATACACCCAAGGAAATCCTTGAGGATTTGAGATAAATGGGAATTGAAGTAAGCCCGATAACTGAAGGGATATGGCAAAACTTACAAGTGCAATCCTCCTTAATAGATAGAATTAAGGAAGCCCAACAAAGTGATTCAAAACTTCAAAAAAAATTGGAAACAGACAGAAGCAGGGCTCCAGACCGGGATAAGAAAGCATCCGGACGGATCACTAAGATTCGGAGATCGATTATGTGTGCCCAGTGGAGATTTAAGAACAGAGGTCATGACAGAAGCCCATAACTCACAATATTTTATTCATCCGGGCAGCACTAAAATGTATAAAGATTTGAAACAGACGTTTTGGTGGCACGGGATGAAAAGAGAAGTCGCCAGATTCGTATCCAGGTGTCTCGTCTGTCAACAAGTGAAAGCAGAGCATCAAAGGATAGCAGGACTTCTTCAGCCATTGCCCATACCCGAATGGAAGTGGGAGCATCTCATAATGGATTTATGACAGGACTGCCTAGGACCCAAAAGGGTAATAATGCTATTTGGGTCATTGTAGATAGACTTACGAAGTCCTCTCGTTTTCTCCCCTTTCGAGTTGGACAGTCAACAGAGGTACTGGCAGAAATACAAAACAGATTGTCAGTCAGCATGGAGTACCAGTGAGTATAGTATCGGATAGAGATACCCGATTTACTTCACACTTCTGGAAAAGCTTGTAAGAAAATCTTGGCACTCAATTGAAATTTAGCTCCGCCTACCGCCCCCAAACAGACGGCCAGTCTGAAAGAACCACTCAGACACTATAAGACATGCTGAGAGCTTGTACTTTAGATTTTGGGGGAGCATGGGATGATCTCTACATCTGGTGGAATTTTCATATAACAACAGTTATCACGATAGTATCAAAATGGCTCCATTTGAAGCACTGTATGGTAGAAAGTGCAGATCGCCGGTATGTTGGACCGACGTAGGAGAAAGACAATTGTTAGGGCCAGAACTAGTAACACAAACTGTGGACATAGTCAAGACAATAAGAAGTCACTGCAAGCAGCCCAGGATAGACAGAAGATGTGGGCTGATAAGCATCGAAGAATACTGGAATTTCAACCTGGAGATCACGTTTTTCTAAAGATTTCACCAACCAAGGGAACCATCAGATTCGGGACCAGAGGAAAACTGAGTCCGAGATACATTGGACCCTTCGACATATTGGAAAAAGTAGGGAATGTATCATATCGGCTTGCTTTACCCCCAACACTAGAGGGAGTTCACAATGTATTCCATGTTTCCCAATTACGAAGATATGTGTCGGATCCGAGCCATATACTCGACCATTCAGAAATCACCGTTGGGCCTACACTACGGATAGAACAGAAATCCGTTGGGATCTTGGATCGAAGAGAGAAGGTACTCCGCAATCGGATCATTCCATTAGTACGAGTCGCATGGAGCAAGGATTCGCCTGGAGATTCAACTTGGGAGAACGAAGAAGATATGCGAAAACAATATCGTATCTATTTCCTAAGTCAGGTCAGTAATCATACCGCTACTCTAGTTATTTCAAATTCGAGGATGAAATTTTTTCTAAGGGGAGTAGACTTGTCATACTCTTAATTTTATCATCATTATATTATTATTATTATTATTATCATTATTATTATTATTGATAATTATTTTTATCAGTATTATTATTATTGTCATTTATTTATTTTTATGACATGTCATACCCTAACCCTAACCCTAACCCTAACCCTAGGTAGGACCAAGTGTCCCTACAACCTAAATCTAGCCATGGCCAAGTGTCCCTATAAACATAAAAACCTAAGGGATCAAGTGTCCCCCATGTGTCCTATGGACTTGTGGAAGGGGGACACCTCACCCCTTTTTCTCTATATAAATTTTTTTCCCCACACATACACAAAACCCACACACCAACACCACCAGCACCCTTCCCTCATATATAACCCCCCTTTCCACTTTACACAAGGAAAAGAAAAAAAAAACCAAAAACACAAACACACACACCCGCCCCCCCGCCCCCAACCGCCCCTGTCGCTGCCGTCGTCGCCCCTGCTGCCGCTGCCCGCCCGCCCGCCGCCGCCGCCCGCCGCCCTCCCCGGCCCTCTCCACCACTACATCTTCTTCATCCCCTTCCTCTTCCACTTCAATTTCCAAGGAGGAAAAAAAACCTAGGTAATTCTCATCCTCCCCCAATCTTTTTCCTTAAGTTTAAACCTAGGTTTGCTAACCAAATTTGTTTTGTTATTGGATTCAAATTAGGATTTGTGGAGAAGCCTAAGTCATTCCCAATCCAAGGCAAGTCCTCTTCCCCTCCTTCCCTAATTGGTTCATCTAGATTAATTTTGAGTAATTATGAAATTAAATTAAAATTGAAATTTATAAGTATGATCATCGAAAATTTTGACGAGTTTTGGTAATCTAGGGAATTTGAATTTTGAATTTGAAGTCTCATATTAATTTCTTCATCTCATAATATTATAATTTGGAATATAAGTTATTGAAATATCCCTAATTATGGTTAAACTACAAATTCTGGAAATTTAGTAGTATTTAAACAAATTGAGATATCAAAATTTTTTGCAATTTTGATTTCAAGAAATTTTCAATTTTTGATAGACATAGGCAAGGAATTAAATTTGTTAGACTTAGATACCGGAATTATTATTTGTGACGTATCACGGATAAGTGTGGATGCGTTGGACACAAATAAAGGAACCAATTGTGGACATGAATTATTGAACTTGAATTTTCATGAACAAATGAACACATATGGACATATGGGCTCTCCAAAGGTAAGTTTGACGTACACACTGGAACTGAACAACTGGACCGCACGCCGGGAAGGTAAAAGTACAAGGACCCTGCGTTTCTCTATTCACTAATTATTTACTCAATTTTGTGTGTCCATAGTTAGAAATAAGTCGTTTATTTTCATTTTCCTGCTTCATGCACTTATAGATATTGAAGAGTTTTGGTTTGATTTGATTTCCTTTATACTATCTACATGATATATATATATATATATATATATAATATATATATATATATATAATATATCTATACATAAAGTCTTCACATATTAACTAGTATAGTTGGGTAACATTAAAGTATTGCTCTATTTTGATAAACTGCAAAACAATTAGCAAGCCGCGATTCGACTAATTGTTAAAGAAAAGGTAACCATTGCTTGCTCAGGTAAAAGTCTCAAGTTCCTTTTTGTTCTTTTATACTGCGTGGTCCGGTGTTGAGAGTTGCTCCACCGAAGGGGTCGGCGAGCCCATTATTTACCTGCGTGGTTCCGGTGTTGAGAGTTGCTCCACCGAAGGGTCGGCGAGCCCAGGATTTACTTTTATTATATGTATGTTTCTTGTAATTTTTCGGGGCTCCTAAATACAAATGAGACTGCCGAAATTTTTGAAAAATTTAGAAGATAGACAAATTTCTGACTTTCAGAAATTTTTAGAAATTTCTATCTAGAAAGCATTTGGGAGGGAAGAACAACTGAATATCCCTAGATATCCCGTAACATAATAACAAATCAGTATTTCGGAAATCTCGTGAATCGTACATCTAGTTTTCAACTAGGGTATACTAGCCCAAGGGAGGCTCGGAAATCTCGGAAATCAATGCATCTATTTGACAGTAACATCATATAGATAATTTTAGCCCAAGGGAGGCTCGGAATTCACAGCCTGATCCTAGGTTAACGGAATTGTTCATGGAAAATATTTAGAGGATTATTCGGAGTATTGTTCTCAAACTGCATTTCATTAAATTTCGATCTACTCCAGAATCAACGCTGCCTATTATAGGTGGGCAGTTTTTCCTAATTGCTCAAGGAAAGCAATTCCTACTAAAAGCTCAGGGAAGCTCGAAAATCTCATTATTCATAGAGTAGGACGTTGTTTTCATTCATGTTTTTCTAAAAGCATATATATATTATATAGTGCAAATTGGCATACTCTGAAAAAAAATTCTACAATCTCATATCTTATTTTACTTTCACCGTTTGGCCGAGGACTTGCTTGTCGTTTTCTAAACGACCTAGTATTTGTTCACTAGGTGAAGAAGAAGAAGACGCCTCCGTCGAAGTGTCGCCACACTACAACGAGGAGTAAACTGTCTGGACTACCTACAGTTATGACCAGCAGTACCGTAGTTATCTACAAGTTTACTTTTGTAATAACCTGTTAGTATTGTTGGAAAAGTGTTATGCCTTATTTTTTCTTTTCCTACCTAATAAATTATAATATAATGATTATAATTACAATAATAATTTATTAAATAATTTTAAGTTTTGCATAAATTTTTACATTTGGACCCCTAAGAAATTTTTGTAATTTCAATTTTATTTTACCCAACTCAAGGGATTAGGTGTCATCATGTGGGTTAGGGTGGCAAGGAAAATGACAAATGGATGGATGCATGAAGAGGGGGCTCCTCTTCATGCCATCTCATCATCCCACCCCCCTTTTTTATTTAAATCCCTCTTTTTCCTCCATTCTTTCCTCTACTTCATCTCCTCCTTATTCCTCTATTCTCATTTCCTTCTATTCTTCTTCTAAATCACCACCCCACTGCACCTGTTACTCGCTGCTGCTAACCGCACTACTGCTGCTGCGGCAACCGTTGCTGCCTCCGCCGCCCGCAGCCGCCAGCCACGCCGCCCGCCGCCGCGGCCACGCCCCCCCGCACCGCGCACGCCGCCGTCCTCCCTCCAGTCGGCCACCACCCCACCTCCATCTCCTCCTCCTATACTTCTATACAATTCTTTTAAATCCATGGTTAATTTTGCTAGGTCAAAATTTTGGATACTCATTACATGAGTTAAATTCTGAAAATTAGGTTGGATTTTGGGGATATCTAAGGAATCGAAGAAATCGATTTCGGTTCGAACCATATAG